>BQKZ01003720.1:38701-56603 GCA_036244855.1 Temnopleurus reevesii
TGGTGGTGGTGATGATGGTGGTGGTGGTGGGGGTGGTGGTGATGATGGTGGTGGTAGTGGTGGTAGTAATGGTGGTGGGGGTGGTGATGGTGGTAGTGATGATGATAGTGGTGGTGGTGGTAGTAGTGGTGGTTGTGGTGGTGGTGGTATTAGTGGTGGTAATAGTGGTGGTTATAGTGGTAGTGGTGGTGGTGGTGGTTGTGATGGTGGTGATGGTGATGCCAGTGATGATGGTGATGGTGGTGATGGTGATGGTGGTGATGGTGATGGTGGGGGTGGTGGTGGTGGTGGTAGTGGTGGTTGTAGTGGTGATTGTGATGGTGGTGATGGTGGTGATGATGGTGACGATGGTGGTAGTGGTGATGATGCAATGATGATTGTAGTGATGATGTTGATGATGGTGATTGTGATGATTGTCGTTATGGTTTTGTTGGTAATGGTGGCAATGGTGATGTTGATGCTTGTGCTAATGATGGTTTCAGTAGTACATGAAAAAATAAAAGAGGAGGTAGAGTTAAAGGAAAGATGAGAGGTGCAGAGGAGAGGGAAGGGGAGGAAGAGCTGAGAAGAGAATTCAAGTAGATAGAAGGAGAGAGGGGGAGGAGACAGAGTAGTTTGAGGCAAGGAGTAGTGGAAAACAGAAGAAATGGGAAGAAGGAAAGACAAGGGAAGATTGAGGATAGAGAAGGAGTAAAGTTGGGCAAATGATGACAATCATGGTGGTAACATGGAGATCTCCATTTCATTGATCACAGTCACAGTCAACCAGAAGTAAAATTCAACCAATGGCAGCACGTCCACTGCTCTCATTCATTCACTTCCAAAATCAGTTTCGATATCAGTCAACTAGTTTCTGATAATGTCACAATTGCATTTACACAAGAGATGCACACCCGTCTATGGGTTCGTCATGAAATGGAAAAATTCTCTTCACAGATTGGATAGCGGACATTATTCTTGTATTAAAGAATGGAATAGGTTGTCTGATGACATAAAAAAGAGTCCAACTCTTTTTAGGTTTAGAACATTATCAAAAGCATACCTTCTTGAAAGACTGGTATATTATATTCACTGGACCATCAGTTTTTTTTGTTCTGCTTGTGTGTGTGTGTGTGTGTGTGTGTGTGTGTGTGTGTGGATGGGTGATTCTGTGTCCTCTGTGTATATGTTTGTACATGTAGATTAGTATTCATCAATTACCAACATATATTTGTGTAGTAATATTGTTAAATTCAATTCGTTGATCGAAGGGGCCCTCCTCACAAGCTCGGCTTCTATCTGGGTCCTAAAACCACTCATTGTTTGATGTAGATTTAATTATACTGTGTTTCTTTATGACTTATATTATTGTATGTCAAAATTATATGTATTGTATGTCAAAATTATATCACATAGTGATGGTTTTGAATAAATGAACTTGAACTTGAACTTGAACTTGAGAAGGCTCGTCACAGATGAGTCATAGCTGTGAGGTAACAATGTGCAGCTGTGCAAAAAAATGTACTGTGTACTTCTAGATGACTGTGACTGTAATTCTGATGAATGAAATAAACAATTCCATATTGTCACTTTTCTCTTTTCAGGACAGGGATTATTTTGCTACAAATTCAATCACTATTCCTTTCTTAAAATGAGCAGCACCAAAGTTTTTAATTCTCTTTTTTAAATATTCCAATTGAATGCTACGTTACCAAATTGAATCTTCATTACCAAAACGTGAGTTAAAACGTTGAAAGTTGCCAATTGATATGAATGCTCTGGATTTTGAAATGTTCAATGTGTTGTCAATATAAAGATTTGCTACAATTTTAGTAATTATTTTCATTTAAAAAAATTCTCTGTGACCCACGACAGATGGTGGCGCAATAGTAATGGTTAGATTTGGTGTAGAATTTTTTTCTCTTTCTCTGTGACAAAAGACCATCTGTGGTGCAATAGTAATGGTTAGGTTTGGTGTAGAATTGTTTTTGTCTTTCTCTGTGACAAAAGACCATCTGTGGTGCAATAGTAATGGTTAGATTTGGTGTAGAGGGTTTTTTCTCTCTTTCTCTGTGACAAAAGACCATCTGTGGTGCAATAGTAATGGTTAGATTTGGTGTAGAGGGTTTTTTCTCTCTTTCTCTGTGACAAAAGACCATCTGTGGTGCAATAGTAATGGTTAGATTTGGTGTAGAGGGTTTTTTCTCTCTTTCTCTGTGACAAAAGACCATCTGTGGTGCAATAGTAATGGTTAGATTTGGTGTAGAGGGTTTTTTCTCTCTTTCTCTGTGACAAAAGACCATCTGTGGTGCAATAGTAATGGTTAGATTTGGTGTAGAGGGTTTTTTCTCTCTTTCTCTGTGACAAAAGACCATCTGTGGTGCAATAGTAATGGTTAGATTTGGTGTAGAGGGTTTTTTCTCTCTTTCTCTGTGACAAAAGACCATCTGTGGTGCAATAGTAATGGTTAGATTTGGTGTAGAGGGTTTTTTCTCTCTTTCTCTGTGACAAAAGACCATCTGTGGTGCAATAGTAATGGTTAGATTTGGTGTAGAGGGTTTTTTCTCTCTTTCTCTGTGACAAAAGACCATCTGTGGTGCAATAGTAATGGTTAGATTTGGTGTAGAGGGTTTTTTCTCTCTTTCTCTGTGACAAAAGACCATCTGTGGTGCAATAGTAATGGTTAGATTTGGTGTAGAGGGTTTTTTCTCTCTTTCTCTGTGACAAAAGACCATCTGTGGTGCAATAGTAATGGTTAGATTTGGTGTAGAGGGTTTTTTCTCTCTTTCTCTGTGACAAAAGACCATCTGTGGTGCAATAGTAATGGTTAGATTTGGTGTAGAGGGTTTTTTCTCTCTTTCTCTGTGACAAAGGACCATCTGTGGTGCAATAGTAATGGTTAGATTTGGTGTAGAGGGTTTTTTCTTCTCTTTCTCTGTGACAAGCGACAAACGGTAACGCAATAGTAATGGTCAGATTTGGTGTAGAATTTTTCTTCTCTTTCTCTGTGACAAACGACAAAGGGTGGCGCATAGTGGTCAGATTTAGTGTAGAATTTTTCTTCTCTTTCTCTGTGACAAAGGACAAACGATGGCGCAATACTAATGGTCAGATTCGCTGTAGAATTGTTTTTCTCTTTCTTTTCATCCATCTGGTGTATTTTATTTCTATCTGTCTCGCAGGATGTGAAGAGGCGTCAAATAGAGACAAGGACGAAGGATGGTCGAAGGAGAATCACTCCAATCTTCATCGCTCCTCAACAGGGTCCAGTGTAAGTAGAAGCTGGAGGGCATTGCATGAAGTCTGTAGTAGCGACAAGCATTCTCCGACATCATCATGGAGTTTTTGCTTTCAGTCAACTGAAGAAATCTTTGAATCCGAATGCACAGCTGCCAATAATTACTAAAATTAGTAATAATTACTACTTTTGGGCTTAAGTTTGTAAAGTTCTGTGTAAAATTCACAAGCGATTACTAATTTTGACAACATGAATACCATACATTTCAAGATTACATTTGAAGATTACTAATTTGTGGACGGATTATTACTAATTTCCACTGTCTCATGTTGGCAGCTATGCGAATGGATGAAAAGCCTCATCTCAGACTGTTACTATAGTAAATATGGTGTTTTCGATTTCAGTCAACTGTGAGGAAGGGCACATTGAGTGGAAGTAGTACGTCATAGTTTTGCGCATCTGCTCATTTTACATTATATCTAGTTGCGCATGTAACAGTGAGTAGACTTGCAAAACTATGACGTACCAGTTCCGGTCGACGTGCCCTTCGTCGCAGTTGACTGAAATCGAAAACACCATATTTACTATAGTAACGGATCGAGATCGGGCTTTTCATCCACTCGAAATCAAGGATTTCATAATTGGATTTTAATATTCAGCGCTGACTATTAGTCGCTGCGACAAGCTTCATGATCTCCCGGGCGATGTTTCACCAAACTACAAAAGACTTTAAGAACAACATGTACGCACGACTGGTATCAGATTGAGAATCTTATGCATATTACACTCCTAAATGTACTCTAGTCTTTCTTAAAGTCGTGCGTAACTTGGTGAAACACCGCCCTGATCTGTAACCAGAATAATTTCTGCACTTGATCTTGAGTGTTGGTGATTAAAGAATAGAAATCTGTCAAAAGTGACCAAGGTATCCACCAAATGCAGACCTGGGAGGTGTTTCACCAAGATAAGAAAGACTTTACACACGACTTTACGTTCAACTGGTATCCCTTCTTGCACTGAATGTGCGTAATATTATGAATGAATATGCGCAAAAAGGGATACCAGTCGAACGGAAAGTCGTGCGTAAAGTCTTTCTTATCTTGGTGAAATACCTCCCAGGGCAGTGTTTCACCAAATCCTTCTTAAAGTTATGCACAACTTTAAGAAAGACTGGAGTATGATAACGGGTGTAATATGAGTAAGATTCGTGATCATTCAGCACAAGAACTGATACCAGTCGTGCGTAAACTCATTCTTGGAAGTATCTAATTGTCCAATGAATCTTCTATTCATGACTCTCATTTACCAGAACAAATGCTTTATGTGCAGGGATGACACACCTGTCCAATTCTATCGCATATTTTGACTGGATCATCCGATTTCGCTCAAATTTTTACAGTTGGGTCATTATATTTTTCTCCATTCACTGACAGTACAGTAATGTCTGGTTCACCTTTAATTTTCCTTTTTTTTTTACAGTGGTGGTCCACCAGCCCCATTCACAGCGCCTTCGAACTCAGCCTTCACAGTGAGTGGGTCTGAAGACGAGACTAGCAAGGCCTTTCAAGAATCCACGACCGATGATAAGACGAAGACGATCAAACAAGAAGTAGAGGAGAAAGACCAGATGGAGACAGAGGACACAGAAACAGATAAAGTACAAACTAAAGTAAGGATGCTTGGATCCAATAAACTAGGATAATAATAGAGAGAGTTTCAATGTCATTTCAAAAGAATGTTCCTATCTTTCGTGATAATTTTACTACACAGTCTAGTGGGAAACATGGTTTCTTTCCTCATTATAAGCAAATCATTCCTCTTTTTCCAGTGTAAGGAGGCCTGAGCTTGACTGTAAGAATGACCGGTGATCCTTTCCTAGACACAGTGAAAGCCAATACCACTGAATCACATGTGAGAAAGGGTCACCAGTTGTTCAAACAGCTTTATGAAGCACAACCCAGGTTGTACAAAATACTGGGTGTCCCCTTCCCACCCCCACAAAAAAATATTGCATGAGTAAAATACACCCGTGTTGATCAATTTTAGTCCCCAAAGCATCTTTCGTATGCTGGTGCTACAATGAAATTTCCCCATATTGATACATGCCGTTGAACTCGAAACTATCTATTTTGTTTTGATATTATCTCTTCTCAGGCACCATCAGCACTGGATTCGAGGTTTACGGAGAGAGCGAAAACCCCTGCGACAACTCCAATCACTGCCAGGTAGGCCTCCCTCTATGTTTTACAGCATGTCGACTCCTATCATTTGTCCGCCATGTTGGAGGTCAAACGATGAGCCAATTGTGCATCAGCCTGTGACAATCCACTATTTTCATTGTCTGTTCCATTGGGCTATCCCCCCAAAAAAATTAACCCTAAAAGGGCCCGGTGGTGGGAGGAGGGATGTTGATCAGCCCCCTTTTGCGCAATATATCTGTAACAAGAAGAGGCATAGCTGCGAGGCATAGGGGGCATTGAATCAACCCCCTTTTGCATGATTTTGTATCTGCAACGTTTCATGACTTTCTCCTTTCAGGTATTACTCAACTTTTGACAACAAATTTGTCGTGCCCTGATTTGGAATTCAGGCCCACTTGAACAAATTTTGTTCCAAATGTGCAGCATGTTTTCAGTAAATATTCATATTAAGCGCATTTATATTTACACTTTAGGGGGATGAAAGCAATTAATCTTGGCATAAATATGATTGAAAATGGTTCAGTAACAAATTCCAATTAAAAAAAAAAAATTACAAAAACCCAACAGGTAAAAAAAACTAGGAAATACATACATGTAAGAAATATGAAGTAACAACATAAGAAATTCATCTGGATACAATTTTTTTTTCATAAATGGAATTGTAAGGAATGTTATTGTGAACATTTTATAAAAAGTAAGCTTTCCAGGATTTGTCCTGCATATACATGTATATATATACAAGTAATCTATCGCGCTTGATACTTTTATTACCCTAGCTATAGCTGCCAAGCATGCCAGGCAGCCAGTCAAACATTCCAAGGAATAAATTCCTGCCAGGAACTTATTTCTCAGGCCAAAAACTGATCACATGATAAAATGAAATTCTCCCATTCACCATCTGAGATGAAAAGTTCATTACCCTTTACTTGATAATCAATAAAATAAAAAAATCAATGCCCCCATTGTATTTTGTGCCATGAACAAGCTTCAAAAGTTTGTTTCCCCCATTCATGATTGGACTCTGGTGAGTCCACAGCATTTTTGTGGAAGTGAAACGCAATATATAGGCCTACAAAGCAATTTCCAGATGCGCAACCCAGTTTTATACCAATGTAAGAAGCACTGTTTTATTCAGGTTACCGGTAATCACTTATGAACAATCAAAATAATTTGTTTAAGATGTGAAATATAAGGCAAATAATAACCTTTTTAATAGTTTAGTATACCAGAGTATCTATCACTCTCTCTTTGAGCTGAATGCATGTGATATCTGCAGATCAGATCGACTTTAAAGTCTAGATTGTCCCATCGTATTCACCAACTGCAATTAATACTGTATAGCGGGATAATTTTGCGGTGTTAATTTTTCGCGGCTGGTTAGTCCATGAACATTTTTGCAGGGTATTGGATTCACGGATATAATCAATGAAAAAAGTCTCATCTCATCCCGACCTGACTAATAGAGATTTTTCATGAAACAGAAAGTGATTACTGCTACAAAAAATGCTTTTAAATGCCAAAAAATCATAGAGAATGACCGTATAATCAGGAGACTGTGATTAGAAATGCAACTATACTCGTGATGCATTGATAGCACTATCATGCAACTTCAAAACACACTGTGTGAAGTACTGCGCATATAAATTTTCATACAAATTTTTAAGGATTATTATCGCGGGTCTTAAATTCGCAGTCTGCAATTTCACCCCGGAAAGGGCGAAAATTAAGCCCCCGCAAAAATTTTCTGCTGTACAGTATTTGCTTTTTAGTAAAAAGAATCGATCCCGGTATCATTTATTCTGAAATGAAACAGTGGCTATTCACCTGTTCAACATTTATAGGGTCAGGTTCCAAGACAATCAATCTATGGAGAAAGCCAAATTTAAAATCTAATCCTAAATCTCATCATCACACCATTCTGAAGCATATTAAACCCTCTGGTATTCTTAATGCTTTTCAGTATTCTGGTGAACGTATAGGACCAGAGCAATTGTTGGGTGTTGTACAGAGTGAGCCTCATGTTATAATCTTTGTTCCATTAAGAAATGAAGTATCATCCAGCTTGTGTGTGTGATGTACTGAGTGAGCCTAATGTTATAATCTTTGTTCCATTTAGAAACGAAGTATCATCCAGCTCGTGTGTGTGATGTACTGAGTGAGCCTAATGTTATGATCTTTGTTCCATTTAGAAACGAAGTATCATCCAGCTTCCCCAAAGAGACGCTCTTCACCACACCCGTCACGGTCCACGTCCCACGACGGAAAGAGCCGGAGCAGTCCTCAGCTCAGGTCCCTACCCCTGTGTCTGCACCGCCGACAGCTGCCGCTTCAGCTCCACCGGTGGTGGTCAAGAGGAGTCGAGGGAGGCCTCCGGGGTCGGGGAGGGCTGCAGCGGCGGCGGCGGCGGCGGCCACGGCTGCTGCGGCGGCAGCGGCTGCTTCGAGAGCGACACCCCCTGGGCCACAGGTGGGAGGTTGATGGTGATGATGGTGGTGATGGTGATGGTGGTTGTGGTGATGGTTTTGGTGAGGATGATGTTGCTGGTGGTGGAATTGGAGAATATGATGATGATGATAGGGGTGGTGTTGGTGGTGTTGGTGGTGTTGGTGGTGTTGGTGGTGATGGTGGTGGTGGTGGTGGTAGTGGTGATGGTGATGATGATGATGATGATGGGTAGGATGATAATGATGATGACGATGATGATGATTGTGGTGAAGATGGTGATGATGATGATGATGATGATGATGATGATGATGACGACGATGATGATGATTGTGGTGAAGATGGTGATGATGATGATGATGATGATGATGATGATGATGATGATGATGACGATGATGATGATAGTGTGGATGGTAAATGTGGTGATGGTGATGGAGTTGATGATGATGAGTATGATGGTGATGTTGTTGATGATTAAAGAGATAGTAATTCAGAACCTGACATAAGTTTTACATCATGGCAGAAAACATAATGACCCTCGTCCTTGTCAGGAGTGTCACATATTGGCATCTTGACCAATCACAAATTTATATCCATGTAGGTCATGTAATATTACAATTAAACCTGTCTATAGTGCCCACCCAGGGGAAGCAGAAAAAGTAGCCACTGTAGACAGATAAGCATGTTCTATGACACATATTTTCATCTGGGGGTAAACCCTATTGGGTGGCCACTATAGACAGGTGGCTATTATAGACAGATGGCCATTATAGACAGGTGGCCATTATAGACAGGTGGTCACTAAGTCAGGTTTGCCTGTATCTACTTACACAGGTTGCCCCTGAGAGAGATTCTTCTAGGATGCCAAGACGGAGCTTACAACTGCCCACACCGTCCTTGAGTAAGACTATCAGTACACATGTGATGGGCAAGCAAGGTACGGGAGAAGGCAAGACCACCATCGAGGTCGAGAATGAGGTCAACGCTGGCAGTAAGTATAATAACAAAGATATCCTTTAGTAAAGCTACCAGTGTGGGAATGATAATAAAGACGTGCTTGAGTGAGACTATCAGTACAGATGTGATGGGAAGGCAAGGTATGGGAGAAGTCAAGACAACCATCGAGGTCGAGAATGAGGTCAACGCCGGCAGTGAGTATAATAACAAAGATATCCTTTAGTAAGACTATCAGTATGGGAATGATTATAAAGATGTCCTTGAGTGAGACTATCAGTACACATATGATGGGCAAACACGGTACGGGAGAAGGCAAGACAACCATCGAGGTCGAGAATGAGGTCAACGCTGGCAGTAAGTATAATGATAAGAAAGGTGTCCTTGAGTAAGACTATCAGTACACATGTGATGGGAAAGCAAGTTACGGGAGAAGGCGACCATCGAGGTCGAGAATGAGATCAACGCTGGCAGTGTAAGTATAATAACAAAGATATCCTTTAGTAAGACTATCAGTATGGTAATGATGATAAAGATGTGCTTGAGTTAGACTATCAGTACACGTGTGACGGGAAGGCAAGGTATGGGAGAAGGCCACCATCAAGGTCGAGAATGAGGTCAACGCTGGCAGTAAGTATAAGAACACAGATATCCTTTAGTAAGACTATCAGTATGGGAATGATGATAAAGATGTCTTTGAGTAAGACTATTTATACACATGTGATGGGAATTATAAGAAAGTTTTGTTTGAGTAAGACTATCAGTAAACACCTGATGGGCAAGCAATGTGCAGCAAATGGCAAGACTATCATTTAGGTCGAAAATAAGGTCAACGCCGGCAGTGGTACATTAATAATAAAGGTCTCCTTAAGTAAGTCTATACTATTCCTAATTGACGTTAAAATGATCTCCATTATTACTAAGTTTGTTTTGATGGGTTCTTCTCTCTCTTTTTCTTGTTGTGGTTGGGGGAGAGAGGGGGTTCATGTGGTTAAGTTTTATGTATTAACTCATGAAAAAAAAGAAATACAATTTCAGAATAAGCAGGATTTTGTAGACACTTGTGATCAATTGCTAATCAATTGCAGATCAGTTGCACATTGATATGCATATTTTCATCCTTGCACGGTCTGCGCTTTTTACAAGATGTGCATGAAACAATGATTTTGACTGGTTATTAGCTTGCAATTTATCGAAAGTTTCTAGCAACATCCCCTTATATCATTATTGTTGTTGCTGCCTAATTTTAGACTCTTATTTCTCTTTTTTTGTTATATTTAGGGTTAACGATTCAGAAGTTGCGATGCATCAAAGCTGGTGAAACCGTTTGGGAGACAATCCTCACCAGTAAAGCTCTCTCACTGATTGCAAACAGGTGAGTCACAATATTAAAGACCCGGGCACACCAAACACGGCACGGCATAACAGCACGGTATTTACGCGCTATCTTGGTTGTTCTTGGCCACCGCGCTCCTCCGCGCATAGGATGTTCAAGAATTGGCCAATCACAGGGGAGACATCGCGTAAAAAACCGTGCCGTGATGCCGTGCCGTGTTTGGTGTGCCCGGGCCTTAAGCGTTAATGATTCAGAATTTGCGGTGCATCAAAGCTGGTGACACCGTTTGGGAGACAATCTTCACCAGTAAAGCTCTGTAATAATAATGATACTGATATATGCAAATTGTAAAATACACGCATCCACTCTGCAGAATAATTGAGCTGATTTGTGTATTATTATTACCCTAGATATATTCTGGTGCACTTTTGCCATGGACCTTCTGATTGAAAGGCCAAAGTTAGAACCACTATCTCATGACATGTTCAAAACTTTTGATCATTTACTAGTTTCAAATTGATACGCCTATCTTCATTCGCACATGGTTTGTACTCCCTACAAAATGTACATTCAACAAGGACTTTAATTGTAGTATGCATATATATTTACTGTATTATATACATGATATACATACATTGTATACATACAAATATGTAACACTCATTCAATCCTCGTTTGTACTGTCTGATGCTCAAGGCAGCCTGAGGAATCTTTATCTAGCTCTGTTGTTGGCTGTTCTGAGACAGTCGTGATGGGAATTAAACAAATATCTGATAATTAAAGCTCTTTTCAACCCATTGACTACTTTAAAGGGGAACTTTTATGAAGCCCTGTATCATGATATATTGAAGATTACATATGTCTTTACATAATAATTCCATTTTCCTCCAAAAGGTACGCCTCTTAGTATTTAAAAAAAAATATTTTCCATCAACATTTTTATCTGGGTCAGAGAGCTATACCCCGCCTTCCAGAAATACCCCCTCTACGACACATCTATTGACAGACGGGGTCTATGACGTCATACCCAGTCCTGCGTCAAAACCACATACTCAAACATGTAAGATTGTGCCCCTAATATTTCTCTTTCTTGTTCAATATCCTCCGCGAAATCCAAGTCGGGACTTGACTAACTGCTTTTCTCAACTTCTGAAGAATCCGTCATATCCCGCATATTGAAAATATGTTAAAATGGCGGGTACAAGGGGCACCAAACAATATCATAAATATATAGAGTGACACACGCAAACGCCGGTTCATGCTCAGCAATGTCTGTATATGACGTCATCATGATTGACAGATTGATGTCCCAACCTACCGGACCACCCGCGGTCCGTTTTTGAGGGGCGTTCCAAACATCAATGACATTTCTTGATTTTTCACCTCTATGAAATAAAAAGGGATGAAAAGGGTCGTGGATATGGATGCATATTGAAAAGATAAATCAGAAAAAGTTACTATACAGTGTCATAAAAGTTCCCCTTTAACTAGATATTCCCTGCACAATGTCTATGGTACTTGCAGAATTCAGCAGTCAATGGGTTAAACGCATTGTGAATATTATTTGCCAAATGAACCCATAGAATGACAGAGCTATGAGTAAATAAAGCTCAGGGGGGGTATTCTGAAATCGTTCTTATCTTTCTTCCTAACTTTCTTCTTATCTTTGTGACTTAGGAACGCGCTAAAATCTTTCCTAAGACGTATTCTGAAAATCTTCTTAACGCGATCTTTTCTCTTGTAGGACCGCCTTCTTCTTATCTTCCATCACGCCCATTTTGGTCCCTAGACCAGTTACATAAGGAAATCAACCAATAACAATGCCTCTAACATCACAGCCAAGGGTCAAGTTTCGCCCTTCTGCGTAGTTGATATAATGCGCACTGCAATTGCGATACGCGCTCCCTGAATCAAAAACAGTGAAAAATTATGTTGCCCATGTGGCTCAAATGAAACACGTGGGCTGTTCTTCAATAAATTAAAATATAAAATTTTACGAGGAAAATTTCATAAAACTACTTAATTTTTACATTTTTACTAAAGTATGGTCTCTTTCTTGCTTGTTGAGCATATTTTACTCAGTGTTTAATAAGCAAATTCAAAACTATATGAGATAAAATAGACCCACCCCTATCTTAGATATCTTCTCAAATACGGAGAAAGATAAAAACAAATTTAAGATAAGAAGATTTTCAGAATACGTCCTAAATCATAGGGCGCGCATGTGGATCAGTATTACGCGCTAAATCTTGTGGGCGTGGTCATCTAGGCAGAAGATAAGAAGAAAGTTAGGAAGAAAGTTAAGAAAGATAAGAACGTTTTCAGAATACCGATTTAGGAAAGTGACGTAGATAAGAACGAATTTAAGATAAGAACGATTTCAGAATAAGGCCCCAGATCAGGTCCTTTTGTTACAGTGTACATGTAGTCCCAGCAGGTATTTCCTGTATATGCGATGTGGGGAAAGCATACCGTACATGGTGATGAATTATATATTTAATTTTATGAATTATTTATTATGGTATTATTTTTCTCAAAATATTCATAAATGGCATCTTTTATCACCATTGCCTCTCACAGCAACGTGATTTGTGTTAACTGCGAGGATAAGACCCTAGGAGTATATTCACCGTCTGGACGGCGTCTGCTGCCCTCGCTTGTCCTCCCATCGGTCGGGAGTAGCATCAAGATCAGAGGTTATCACATCATGGCTATCAGTACGTGCGGCAAACTGTTTGTATGGTGAGTTGTTTTGTTGATGTTGATCTTGATGATGATGTTGATTAAAACTAAAAAGATGGAATTGGGGAGATTACAACCCTTTTAAAATCAGAATGGCAGACTTATATTGAGAGCCCGGAAATATAACAGGGCAACTCCTCTACTCGAGCAGCTGCATTGGCTTCCAGTTGAAAAACAAATTACTTACAAAGTTGCATTGATCAACTGTAAATGTATACATAAAATCACATCAGGGTCCCGTAACATAAAGGTTTGCGATTAATTGCTAATCTGATAGCAATAATTGATATCAATCGCAAGTCTATGGCAAATCATGTACTAAAGTTTGCAATAGATCGCATAATCAAAAAGCGATTAATCGCAAACCTTTATGTTACGGGGCCCTGAACATCTCATTTCACTGCTATGCATGCCTCATTGCGCATACTACAGCCTCTGCTCCAGTAAAGACTCTCTGGTTTTGAGTATTCCTAAGGATGGTTCTAAAAAGGGTGAATGTAGCTTGGACTTCTGTTGACCAGAGACATGGAACAGCCTACCACATGAACTACGGTTATCAAACTCTTGATGTGTTTAAGCGCAAGTTAAATATCTCTTTAAACAGCAACTCTGACATTGAGCTTCGGAGATGCTAAAATAATGTGAAGCGCATAGACAGTTTACCTGATTACGCGTTATTTGAATGCCAGTTTATTATTATTATTATTGTTATTGTTATTGTTATTGTTATTATTATTATTATTATTATTATCATTAATATTATCATAATTATTATCATCATTATTATCATAATTATCATTATTATTATTATTATTATTATTAGCTTATCTGCGGAATGAGGCACATTTCTGTGCTATAAAATGGGCACTTAAGGGGAAAACCACAATACAGTGAAAATATTGTTTCGCCGTAGCGTTTTCACAAGCTACATCTCGGAAAATAGTAACGTAATAGCGCCATCTACGGTATGTAGTGGGAGAGGCGGTCCTGTTACGTGGTGAGAAAACGGAACATACCATGTAGTCCACGGAATAGGGGTGAAAAAAATGGGCGAAATTGAGGGAGTTATATTTACTGTTAGCATAACTGCGGAATGGGGGCACCCCAATAATAAAATTTTGAAAGATGCAAATTTTCAAAAAATCTTTAAAAATGCACATTTATTCCAAACTTGTATTTTTATACATAAACGACTTAAAGACATCAAAAGGAAGTCCCTGTGATGATTTTTCTTTAAATATTCATTTTTTTGTGACTGTTATGAGCAAATTCATATTTTCGCCTTTTTTCGCCTTTTAGAACACAATTTAGCAATTCCCCTTTTTCCACAGATAGTGTTATTATTATTATTATTATTACTACTAGCAGATCTGCCTGTTTGTGTAGTTTTGCCTTCCTAATAACTTTTGGGGGAAAAAGATGAATGAAATATTTTTGCAGGCCCCGTTCTGCTGAGACCTGCTGAGACCCGCTTCCAAGATGAAGACCCTAGGTGTTTTCTTTTCTCTCCCTCTCTCTCTCTCTTTATCCCCCCCCCCTCCCCCGGCCGTCATACTTATTAACGCCCACCGCAGCATTGGTCTCTCGAAACATGCTTCACGCAGAAAATGAATGCATATTCACATACCGCAGACAATACCACCGATCGCTCCCCCGTGCGAAAGCATGGTGTATACTGTACACACAAATGCGTGTGTCATAATAAATTCCATGTAGAAGTTTAGCGAGGTCACACCATATACCTCTATGGGTCACACAGTACCCGTGCATAACCACGTGTTCGCTGACGTCTGAGTTAAAGAGCATTGCGTACACCTAGGTGATATTGAGGGCGCAGCGAATGAAAGTTACGAATTGTGAAATATGAAATCATAATTAGGCATCGACAGTAATTGTTAATAGTCTAAGGTTTCTTTCTAAAAACGGGGGTAAGAAAAATTTGTAGACGATTGGTGTGACAGGTTGAGAGAAATTCGCAGCCAAACAAACATCAAACAAATTTACACACAAGATAAGGCGAATTGTACAGTAGGATTATTATTATTATTGTTATTATGATTATTATTAACCGCATCAGACATCTGAGCAAGGCAACTTTAAAACCAAATCGCTCGATTCGGATCGAAAGCATAATTGCCCGGTCATTTATTTACTTGTATTGCCCGCTCAGAAAAGTCTATGGTGAATTGCGTGTAAAAATCAAGTGCATATATCATGACTGCGCCACTTAATGAGCGTACTTGCTAATTACGCGATCTTGTTATAGACGCGTGTTGATGACGTCACGATGGCGTGCAAAGTGAAATTTAGATGACAACCCAACATTTTTGGTGGTTGTTTTACCATATCGGAGCCGTAATTTCAATGGTTTAAAATAATTTCCGTGTTAATTGAAATGCGAGAGATATTTAAAATGTTCTAAAATGTTTCTGATTCGGCTCTAGATGTCTGATTTGGTTTATACTTTTGAATAACGGGTAGACAGCAATAGCCATTTCTGAGGAATGCTCTAATATGGGAGATTTCTGGAGTCAAGCTGAAGGCTGAAGTTTTCTGTGTAATTTGTCTTACAAAATGGTGATGATGATGATGATGATGATGTTGGTGATGGCAGTAATGTTGATGGTAATGATGATTTTTTTTTTTGCTTTATTGTGACTCTTTGGCATGTTAGATAATTCAAGCATATTGATATTTTGACATTAATTAGAATCTCATACCCTTTCTCCCATCATTCTGCCCATCTTTTTCTATTGCTCTCTCTTCCAAACCCTACCTCTCTCCATTTCCCCTTCTTTTCCATCCCTTTCTCTCCCCTCCCTCTCCCATCCCCGCTATCATTCACCCTCATCTATCTCCCCCTCTCTCATTCTCCTCCTCAAACTTCCTCCCCCTATTTCCCTCCTCTTTCTATTTCCCTCTTCACCCACTTATATATATGGTACATCTCTTTCTTTACCTCTTTCTCTCCCTCTTTCTCTCCCTCTTACTTTATCTCTTTCTTTACCTCTTTCCCTCCCTCTTTCTCTCCCTCTTTCTTTACCTCTTTCTCTGCCTTATTCTTTCCTCTTTCTCTCCCTCTCCTTCTTTCTTGCCTTCTTTCTCTTCCTCTTTCCCTCCCCCTTTCCCTCCCTCTTTCCCTCCATCCTCCCTCTGTCTCCTGTCCTACTTTTTCTGTTCCTTCATATTTTCCATCTATCCCTCTTCTCCCCCTCTCTCTTTCACCTTTTATCCCCTTTTCTCTCTCTCTCTCTCTCTCTCTCTCTCTCTCTCTCTCTCCACCCCTCCCTTCCTCTCTCCCCTCTTTCCCTCCACCTCCCTATTTCCCTCTTTGCCCACTTCTCCCTCTCTCTCTTTCTCTCCCCTCTCGCTGTCACCTACCTCGCAGGGATGTGAGGAATCAGCAAGCCATTGTGAACAAAGTGTCCCTGGAAACTATTATAGGTATGTATGACACGCATGACTGGTAACCTTTTCTCAGGTCTCAACTCAGCAACAAACAGGTTATCACTGAGTGCAGAAAAGGGCCACCAGTCAGGAGGAGGGTCATGTAAAAAAAGAGTCGACCCCAAAATAATTTTTAACAGGAGCAGAAAAGATAATGAGCAGACGAAAAAAGTTTTTAAGAAAATCAGACAAGTAATAAAACAGTTATGTTTTTCTAAAGTGAGAAAAAATGAGCAAATCAGTGAAAGTTTTCAGACTTTTAGCCAATTTGATGACATCATGATTGCACTACTATCTAAAATTTTCTTTCTATTTATGGTAAAGAATTCATCATTTCTACAGAAAGATACAAAGTTTCTATGACTGTAAACATGCAAATAGGGAATCTACATATCTATAATCAAGTCAGTCTATAGTTTGAAATTGGGGGAAATCATATTTATGGGGAACTAACATTTTATGACATTGATATGAAGACAATCAATGGTCAGTTGTGCACCTATGACGTCATTAGTTGCCAATTTGTTTGATATTTTAACAGTTGTAACTTTCATATTAGTTGTCCAGTTTTTCTCATTTTTTTGTTCTGTTCATTTGATTTTTCTACTCATTGAATGAAGATAAATCAGATGAACAAACTGAAATTTGAAAAAATGAAAAAAAAACTGTTAAATTCGGACAACCCGTTCAGAAGTTATGGATTTTCTAAGTCACAGAGATAAGATGACTATATTGGGGCTGATAGGGATCCGTGCAATCGGCAACATCAACGGAATTCGTGGCATCATGTTGGAGAACTCCATATTCACTCTGTTTTCACTCTATATACAAAATTTCAAATCTTCTCTTTTTTCAGAAAAGTCAATAAAATATTAGTCTTCTGCTTGAGTATAACATTCCTTTAACGATTCTGCATGTATTTTGAGAAGAATCACATTGAACCCTTACTCCAAATGTTAAATTGGCCGATTTAAAACAAATCTATGAACAAAGTGAATGAGGAGGTATCCAACATGGCCTCACAGATTCCATAGATGTTGTCAATCGCATGGATCCCCATCAGCTGCAGTGATTGCCATATCTCTGTGAGTTTTAAGAACTCAAAACTGAACCTAAAATCTCATCAGTTCACCCTCACATGCTTATACATATTTTACCAAGTTTGGTAAAAATCCATTCAACGGTTCTGAAGTTATTTCACAGTAACAAGTCTCGGATGGACGCACTTACGTATGCACGGACAACCCAAAAACATAATGCATGCGGCACCGCCTAACGGTGGCGGAGGCATAAAAATGATCATCATTCCTGTCAGATGAGCCATGTTAGGGCTTCTATACCAATCACAAATCAGTATCTATATAGGTCACGTTATAATCAATTTTTTTGTCTTGGATCATCATCAACTTTGTCATCACTATGACAACCCTTTTTTGCTTTGTTCACAGAGCCGGGTATTTCCATCTCTAAGTCGTTACTAACGGACCAAGGTGTACCAGTGATTGGTCTGTCCAACGGGAAGTCTTACATGTACAGTAATCCAATGTGTTGCTGGTGAGTACA
>BQKZ01003721.1:6176-25908 GCA_036244855.1 Temnopleurus reevesii
CCCTCTCTCTCTCTCCCCCGCAGATCGGAGTATCTGGTGAATCTGTATCCAAAGAAGATGGTGAGATCAGATGCACGTTTAATAGAACTATGACCTTGGATGTGACCTTACCAGTCACCGGTGCCGAATACTTTGACATTAGCGGTAACGAGACTCTCCACTTTCTCATCCTGGCTGTTGGCCCGACTGATGGTAAGTCTCCTGTTGATTTTAGAGGGTCAAAATTTGTCCTTACTGTACTGTACGGTATAGCGGGATAATTTTGAGGTGTTAGTTTTTCATGGTTGGTTAGTCCATGAACATTTTTGCAGAGTATTGAATTCACGGGTACTATCCATGAGAAAAGTATGAACTCCCGACCAAACTGATTAAGAGTTTAAAAAAAAACAGAAAGTGATTACTACGACGAAAGAATGCTTTTAAATGCTGAAAAATTATACAAAAATGACCATATAATCACAGTATATTCTGGACATTATGATTAGAAACGTAAATATATGCCATTGAAACATTGAAAGTGTTAACATGCCACTTCAAAAAGCAATGTAAATAATACTGCCCATGTTAATTTTCGTACAAATTCTTAAGGATTATTTTTGTGGGTCTAAAATTGGCGGTCAGCAATTTTACCATGAAAAGCATGAAAATTAAACCCCCGGGAAAACTTTTCCCTTATACAGTAAGTTGGCTGATCTTGTGTGTGTATGGCTGACAATATCTTGAAATCTACTGCATCAATAGTCCCCAATTTTTACTGTCCCCCATTTTATGTAGTGTAGAAAGAGACCTTTAAAGAAATTGTGTCGTTGCTTCGCATGGTTTCATATTTCATAATTTGCAAGTTCTTTTTAACTGCCAATCCCCACCAATGACAAGAAGCAGTATCATGTGCATTAGTTCATTGTTGTTGAATTTATTTCTGTCAGAAATTAAAAAAAAAAAAATGAATTGGAATTGAATTTGAATCGCCAAGCCTATTTCCCCAAAGAAAAATAGACTTAGTAAAAAGTCTAAGAGTAAAAAGGTACATTAGTTGCATATATACTGTAAAAACCTATTATATTAAGTTCACGTATTGGCACGGTTATAATAAAAGACGAGACAAGAGAAGGTGTGCATTTATGCCAATCTTATTTTTATTAAAAAATCTTAATCTTATTTTTACTGTAAAAACCAGTACTTTAGCATGCATAAATCTACTCAAATTGACTGAATTCAGACTTATTTACTTTCAAGCGGGTTGTGATTTTTACTTTGTTGAAAGATCATTGTACACAAGTCTATGCCATCTACATGTAATTGAGTGGAAATTTTAGCGAATTTGTGATTGCGAAATTGGCAAAAAGAAATTCCTAGCAGAAATATTCTTCCAATATTAGGATTAATGTATGTTTAAAAGTATGTTTGCGCCCTGATGTTTACCGATCTTTAATGTCTTGTTTTTTGTGCAGGACCAGGAAATATTGGTTACCACTTTGGCACCAAAGGGTCTTCAGCAGCTGTCGTCCTAGCTCAAACCATCTCCGCAGAAGCTGGCGAAGGAACAGAGGGGCTCATGAAGGTGCATGGTAAGCATCCGTCTTCTTCTTCTTCTTTCTGTAGTGTGTATAAGACCTCCCAAGGAGTATTGTCGCACTTCAAAACATGCTTTGAACTACACTGTAAGAACCCGCTTGAATATACTATTTACCAAGTCTTCTCATGTGATTTAAAGAGGAAGCGGGACACGTCCAAGGAAGACGTCCAAGGAAGACGATGAAATCACGACCTCAGGCAGCATCTCATAAGACTTTGTTCTTTCTACATGTAGCTGTCTCCTCATTCGATTTTATTTGTATATTTTACCTTGTACATGAAATTGGTTTTTACTTTTGAATGAAATAAATATGAATTGAATTGAATTGAACTATGTCACGAACGGATGGTGTTCGGGAAAAAGGAATCCCTGAGTAGGGATGTTCGAGCCCTGGGGATCCTTGGTATCATTCTCAGATGGAACATGGAATAATCTCACTTTTCAAATATTTTATTAGCAGTTTTGAGAAGTTGAGGAAAGATTTTCAATATTTTACTGTAAACTTCTATGAGGAAAAGTTGCAAAAGGAAAAATAGTTTGTGTAGCAATCATGCTAAAATGCATAGCAAATTGCTATATGATACCAGGAAAATTATTCCATTTGTAATGATGCAATGCAAACAATGGAGGTGCACTGGTAGTTCTGCAGAGTTAGTGTGTGGGTAGGGGAGTTAAAATAAATGATAATAATTTGCAAATTTATATTGTGCAATTTCTATATGTATATAATCAACTGCGCATTGCAATCACAATATTACCCGGTCATAGCATACCTGTAGCTGCCAATTAGGCGCTCTCGCATATTTAAAGGAATACATTTTATTTTTTGCCTTTTTTACTCTTTTTTTTTTTTTAGGTATCATGATGATTATTGCTTGGATTGGACTGGCCAGCATTGGCCTTACCATGGCACGATACTTCAAACCGATGTGGCCTGACTCCAAACTGTGTGATGTCAAAATCTGGTTTGCTGTAAGTAAGACTCAAGTATTCATTAGAAAATACTGACCAATTGTGATTTGTAATCAAATTCTTTAGTCCTTTGGATTACTGTAAGTTAGACTGAAGAATTCATTAGAAAATACTCACCAATTATGGTTTGTCAACAAATTCTGTAACGCTTTAGATGCTTCTTTCTACTGAAGTGGAGTCCATTGTTTATTCTATGCCAACAGGCCTTTACAGAAGCCTAGATTACTGGGTCTTAATAACCCATTCAGGACAGGAATCATTTTATCACAAATTGAATCACTATTCCTTTCCGAGATTGACAACAGTAAAAATCTTAATTCTCCCCAATTAGTTTTGATGTTACTAAATGGAATCTCTCATGGGCAAAAATTGTGCCAAATGATATACATGAAAACTACGCATTTTTTAAAGACTTGGTCTGCGCCAGAAAAATCTTTCTTTGATTAAAAGCAGAAAAATCAGACGAACAGATCAAAAAAAGTTTGAAGCCTATCGGACAATAAATAAGAAAGTTCAGTGAATTAGCTAAAATTTATGTTTGCTAGATTATATGCTTTACAGTACATGCATGACTGTGTTATGCTATAAATAAAAGTTTACCCCCACATCTCTCTACAGATTCATAGAGCATGCATGGTGACAGCAGTATTGGTATTCACAATCGCTTTCATCATTATCTTCATCCATGTAGGACAATTCTTGGAAAACTCAGACACAACTGAAGTAAGTATTTCAACATAGCTGTAAATTTGTATCTTTCTGGTTTTGAAATTTCCCTCATACTGAAATTATTCTAATTTAAGGAAAAGACAAATTGCTATTAAATCAAGAAATTGGGAGAGAATATTATATCAAATTGATCATCTGTTAAAGAATTAATGCAATTGAAGTTTTTGCATTTATATTATTTTATTAACAGTATGATAATCATCAAGTTTGATATCATTGGCAAGCTTGTTTATTTACCTTTACAATGATTCCGCAATTGTTTTGATTGTTTGATAATGGAATGTGCAGTATGTCTGAAAAAGAGGCAAAGTCAAAACTTCCAGCATGCATTCTTATTTTTCAAAGAGTATGATGCCCCTTGCATGAAAATGCAAGTCCAACTTTGCCATAAATTAAAGTATACCCTGCATCAAGTCATATAACTTTCTTTTAATCTCCATTCTCTTTGCTATTTACTTGATGCCATAGGGCACAAGACGTTTTACCCACGCAATCATGGGCATGATAGTAACAGCTCTGGGCATCATCAACCCTATCATGGCAATTTGTAGGCCCCACCCTGGAACACCAAAGTAAGTATATTTTGAAACTCTTATCTTCGTTGAAATTCATAGGATTCAAATTACAGAGGCTATAGTTTGAATCCCCCATTATCCCCCGCCTGCTAAAACAAATGAAAAAAAGAATAAAAGGCCCAGATACATAGTTTAAAAATAGTTTTTATCAGGACGGTGAGAGATACAGATTGATAGAGTTCTCCTATTATACAATACAATACAAAAAGTTCTTATATAGCGCCTTTTCAAAATATATGATACAAAGCGCTTATTGCATCCAAATCATAAAAGGAGATTCATGTGACTATTTAAATGTCTAGGAACTGAATTCTTCCATAAACTGATATTTATAATACCTGATTTTTTAAAAATAATATCCTGCAGTTGCCATTGTAGCGACAACTGGTTTTGTCAATGTCAGCTGCATGTAGCTGCCATACCTCCCAACTGGCCCTACTAAATGCTTCATTTTTTCTCTAATTGCGATTTTATTTTGAATTTCAGCCGTCCAATCTTTGACTGGGCCCATTGGGGTGTGGGCACAAGTGCTCTTATCTTGTCATGTAAGTATATGAAAGCAATATCTATCTATTTCCTTATTTACCCAGAGTAACCACTTGAGCCATAAACTAATACTCCACCAGGCCCTGCTCAAAAGATATTTGTTATAATTTTTCTTTGCTTCATGCCAAGCTTCCGACAAGAAGGTCAAAGATTCCATTCAATGTTTAGTAATATATGGCAGGGAATCAAACCAACAACCTTTTATTTCATAAATTAGAATCTTAACTGATTAAGCCACACAGGCCTGATAAGCACTTTATATGAACATGATCACAGAGCAGATGTAAATCATCATTAAAGCCCACCGCACACCTTACGCCGATCACCAAATCTAATAAATCTGTCTTCTGCCACTTGGCAACGCTTCTATTCTATTTCTGCACCGCATATGAAGTTGACTCTCTGTTGTCAAAGAAACCAATTAGAATTGTCCTAAAATGATGAACACTTTAAGAACAATTGAACTCGCTTTGTGTCTTGGCTCAATAACTTTTGATATAGTACTTTAAAAAATATACCAGAAGCATGTCCAGTAGAAAAAGAAACAAAAATTCTAGACCAAATCTGACCATTTTTATTGTGACACCATTGTTGGCGTTTGTTGCAGGGAATTTAGAAAATAAGAATTTATTAATCAATAAAATTGTAACCAATCCTTAAATTGGCAATACAGATATCATTTGAAAATCACTATTTCCATGCCAATTGGCAACTTTGGACTTTCTATCACGCTTTTTAACAAGGAATATTCAATTTGTTATCAAAACAATCAAACGGAATGTTCTATAAAGAGAGCTTGAACTGGTGAAGTTGCCAATTTAGAAAATGAATACTCATTGAATTTGCTGTGAAAATAATCCCTGTCCTGAATGGGATGAAATGTATTCAACTTCTCTATGTATTGCTTTGATCAACAGTTGTGACAATAGGCCTAGCCCTAGTGCCTATCCCATTTGGAACCAACGGAATCAACATGATACCTAACCTTCAGGGCTATACGTTCTGGGTTCTCATTGCATTTGCTGCCTTCATGTTTGTAATGTGGATCGTCTTTGAGGTGGTTAGGTGTAGCACCGATAGCGAAGGTAAGAGGGAGACAGGTGATGGTCTTTATGGGGTACAAAGTTGCACCTCCAGTGCTATACATTCTGGGTTCTCATTGCATTCGCTGCCTTCATGTTTGTAATGTGGATCATCTTTGAGGTGGTGAGGTGCAGCACCGATAGTGAAGGTAAGAGGGAGACAGATGGTGGTCTTAATGAGGTACAAAGTTGCACCTCAAGTGCTATACATTCTGGATTCTCATTGTGTTCTGTGCCTTCATGTTTGTCATGTGAATCGTCTGTGAGATGATGAGATGCAGCACCAATAGTAAACATTAGAGCAAGCCATATGGTGTCAAGGAGCACCCATCTGAGGTTAAAAAATGTAATTTGTATATATCACTTTAAGTACAAATTAAAACTAACCTACAACAATTTCATCCAACATGATATGGATTAATAGTTAAGGAATTAAAACAGAAGCAACTAAACATCTTCTTAACAATCGATTCATCTCTACAGAATTGCCACAAGACATTTTGTTTTTCAGTCCAACTGCATTTGACTTAGAAGTACCAAAATTTGTGATTATTTTAGAAATTACCAATATTGCATTGCCAATTAAGAGATATTATTGTTGTAGTGATTTTTTTTTGTCATGACTCGATAATATGCTACTCTCCAATTAGTAATATTATTGAAAGTTAATTTATTTTTAATTTCTCTTTGCATTGTCTTATATGAATGACTGATCGCTAATCTTTATCCAATATATCAGACTCAATCTGACCATCTAAATTTGAAATATGAATAAAAATCATTAGTAACGAATTTCATTCTATATTGCCAATTTAGAGGCAACGGTGTTTTACTGATCTTTTATTTCTACTCTCATTTGTCACTATTCAGCTCGCACCAATGATATACCTCTGGGTGATAAAAATGAAGCAATTCAAGCCCCAGATACAAGCCAATCGGTAAGTAAATGATAAGTGAACATTAGCATTCTCCTTTTTTAAATCTATGCAATAAGCTATCATTCCATTTTAGATTAATAAACTATGGACATGACAAATATACAAATTCCTTGTTTTATCCTTATTTTAATCGCTTTCATCAGCAAAGGAATTGTTTTTATGTAAAATATGTACAGCAGGGTTTTGTTCCCTAAATCCGTTTGTAGAGGTACCCACATCTCTGTGCAAAACTGTTGACCCTTTCTCTAGTGCGGGTCACCAATCATGCACAGAGCCGTGCATACCTGTACGAACAGCTTTATGAAACATAGCCGAGATGTTGGACATCCCCACCTTTACTGCTAGTCGGTTTTTCGGGAGCACTCTGGCACCCATTAGCACTGCAGTAGCATGTGCAATGTATCGCTCTTTATGTGCCATTGGTGACAAAATGAAATTCCTTTTGCATGTATCAGACGTCTTTATCAAGTAATCTACATACTTTACATAATAACAATTATCAAAGAATGTCTTAGAATGAAGAGTTATTTATTCTATTCTCTCTCTTTGTCATGTTCATAGTGGTACATATTTCAGAGGTGTCATGGAAGACTTGGATCTCACAATTGTTATGGCAACATTTTTTTCCTTTGAATATTCACACAAACCCTTAATCTTGGCATTGGCTCCCCCTTCAGTTCACATTTCAATAAAATGAAGTCCATTCCAATGAATTCATTTTTCAAATTGATTCATGAGATGAATTATTTTTGTACTATTGCCAGTTGGCTATCCAGTTTAAAAATGGTTATGAGGCTGACAATTTTTACAGCTTTGAAAAGTCTTCTTTTGTCCAGTTTCTGTCATGTATTACTTCTACATGCAGACATGATTTCTCAATTGAGCAGGTAGACTAATAGACCGGCAGCCAGCAAGGGTTAGCCTAGCTGGAAAGGTTACCAATTTTAATGTTCATGGATGCAAAGATCGTACTCTTCAATATTACGAATGGGCCGTCTGGCATGTCCTATCTGGTGGATGTGGCCATGGGAGGGGCCCAAAGTGGTAAAAAAAATCGGCTAGCCTAGCTGGAAAGGTAACCACACAGAACCTACGTCAAATGATTCGTCATAGTCTCGAGATAGATGAATGGGCACTGCAAGACGATTTAGGTGGTGGAAAGGGCCCGCCAGACGCCCCTAAAATTTCGGTGCCCCATAAGGTTATGTACAAAATCAAGATTACATTTTCCCCAATAGGCATATGTACAAAATCAACATTGGAGATACCAATCGAAACCAGTTTCAAATTAAAGCTTGAACACCCCAGAGTACAGAGTGACCAATGACAAACAAATTTTCAGCCGCTTTAGGGTCGACAGACGCCCCTAAAATTTTGGCCTCCCATAAGCTTGTGTACAAAATCAAGATGATATTTTTCCCCATAGGAATACGTGCAAAATCAATATCGGATATACCAATGGAAACCTAGTTTGTATTAAAGCTTGAACGCCATAGAGTACAGAATGACCAATGGCAGAGAAATTTTCAGCTTTTGGGGGTCGACAGACGCCCCTAAAATTTTGGTCACCCATAAGGTTGTGTACAAAATCAAGATATCATTATACTTTGTCAATAGGTCTGTGTACAAAACTCGTCGCAATGGAATCATGAACACTGATGCATTCACGGAAAACAATTTTTATAAGTAACTGATAAGTGTATATTTGAGATAATGAAAAAAAAACAGAGGCGTCAAGGGCGCCTCTGGATTTCAATTTCTGTTAAAGTCGAACCTGAATCTTAATTGGGCCTGACAAATGACACAAAATATGGCCCCTAATCATACCAATTCGGGTCTCAAACTTACATATAGGCGGTACAAGTCAAAAATCATTTTTTAGTAACGGCATTAATTCCCCGATGTAAAGATTGTGATGTCCAGGGGCTATCCAAACTGAATCTTAGAAATTAAAGAAATCTTGTACGTCAATAATATAGCAGTAAATTGAAGGAATGATTATTCTCTTGACCTAAATGACATTGTATTTACCGATCTTCCACTTAGATGGAAATATTGTTCTATATGGGATTGGCTTCTATACGCAAGTGTTACAGCTATCTAACATACACAAAAATAAAGCAATATATTTTGGAAATATAAAAGTATTTCAGTAACATAAACTTTAGAGATTCAACATAATCATCTTGTTATTATTTGTACAGGTAGGCTATGTGTGAATGTTTGGGAAATTATTCTGTTTATCATGTGATTTCAATACTTAAATTTGTCTTAAATTTGTTTAATAACTGTATTTCACTTTGCGTACTCATGAGAGCTCCCTTGCAAACCAGGCATCTGGTATAATAAGAATAACAACAACAAAAAAGCATTGGTGAAGAGGAATATCACCTACTTGCCTCATTATACCTCTTTGTTATATTGGTAAACTGTTTATATACACTAAACGTCTCAATACAATTTAAATATACTTATTATGCACGTCTATGAATTAATTTGACAATTCTGTTCGTATAAAAAGATACTGCTCAAGAAGTAAATTGTACTTGGTTTGGTTTGGTTTGGTTTTATTAAAAAAAATCAGAATACATGGAAAACAATATACATGAATATATACAACTAAAATTCAATACATAGAGACAAATATTTCAAATAAAATAACGGAAGCAGCACTCCATTCAGAGCCATTGATATATCAATGGCTCTGTTCTTCCTGGAGGTCCAAAATGGACTTGAGAATATTAAAACTTTTTTTTATACAATAACGGTTTTAACGATTATACCATGAATAAATAGCTTTCCCAAAGAATATGTCCATAATATTGCCATGATAATGTAAAATTACGAAAAATATGAATTTATAGGATCTATTTACTTTACTAATTCAGTACTCGGGTAAAATTTTCTGGCAATTTTCAGGATATTGAATATATGAACTTCCATTACTAGTCACTATCCAGGGACCACGGTTGGAAGGCGCAGCTGAGCTTCGGCTGCTTACAGTCCCCTCCCCTCCAAACCGTTCCGCGTTTGATTAAGACCCTTTTGGGACCCTTTTTTCTGGGGGGGGGGGGCATTTGCCAGGCCCTATCAAATATTGATTGCTCTTTCGGCTAAAATTAAAATCCAGAGGTGCCCTTAATATCTTCATTCTTCATCACTTTAAATAAACACTTAAAAAAGTGTTTCCCGTGCATTCATCAGTGTTCATGATTCCATTATGACGAGTTTTGTACACAGACCTATTGATAGAGTATAATCTTGATTTTGTACACAACCATATGGGCGACCAAAACTTTAGGAGCGTCTGTCGACCCCCCAAAAGCTGAAAATTTCTCTGTCACTGGTCATTCTGTACTCTATGGTGTTCAAGCTTTAATACAAACTTGGTTTCCATTGGTATATCCGATATTGATTTTGCACGTATTCCTATGGGGAAAAACATAATCTTGAATTTGTACACAAGCTTATGGGAGGCTAAAATTTTAAGGGCGTCTGTCGACCCTAAAGCGGCTGAAAATTTGTTTGTCATTGGTCACTCTGTACTCTGGGGTGTTCAAGCTTTAATTTGAAACTGATTTCGATTGGTATCTTCAATGTTGATTTTGTACATATGGCTATTGGGAAAAATGTAATCTTGATTTTGTACACAACCTTATGGGGCACCGAAATTTTAGGGGCGTCTGGCGGGCCCTTTCCACCACCTAAATCGTCTTGCAGTGCCCATTCATCTATCTCGAGACTATGACGAATCATTTGACGTAGGTTCTGTGTGGTTACCTTTCCAGCTAGGCTAGCCGATTTTTTTTACCACTTTGGGCCCCTCCCATGGCCACATCCACCAGATAGGACATGCCAGACGGCCCATTCGTAATATTGAAGAGTACGATCTTTGCATCCATGAACATTAAAATTGGTAACCTTTCCAGCTAGGCTAACCCTTGCTGGCTGCCGGTCTAATAAGGGTTTGATATTTCATCTAGCCAAAAACGGACCAAGTGTTGCCTGAGCAATTGTATTATATCATCACAAAGTGTTCATCCTGTGTGATAGATGTTGTACATGTACATGTACATCTCTATATTAAGATTATCTTCTATTTGTTAGAATGTAGCATTGAATGTTAATATTCTCTGTAATCTGTATTTTCATATTCATTTTATTCCAAAGAATACATTTTTATACTGTTTTTCACTTCTCAGGTTTGTGTTTTGGTTATGTTTAAAGAGTTACCAGACAACGGAATTTTCAAATTTTAGATTAGCTCATTCTTAAAATCACATTCATTTCTCAGATCTACAGTTTTGTTGCTATTTTAGTCTAGAAATATAACCTGTCTTTTCAATTACTGAAAAGTATTGTCAGCATGTAATTTATTCTATTATATTAAGATTTGATTACTTTTTCAGATTTTACTTCTCTGCAACGTGAAAATCCTTTAAAAATATAGATTTACTGGTATATGTGTTTAACAATGTGCACACACAATATGTAAAGTTTATTCTGCTATTTATTTCCTCTTGTAAAAATGTTACTGTGTATTTCCAGAACATCTTTCATAACAAATATTTAGTCTTTCTATTTAAACCGAGTTACCATTATTCTATAACCATGGACTGATGCACTGTGCCTTTGGACACCTCTATCTTGTTTAATTCTGTAATTGGACTTATTTTCATTTTCTTCTGTTATCTTACTCATATCCTTGTTAACAAGCTTGCAATAGTTTTGCGTATATCAGTGCAGTAAAAGCATGATCGCTGAGGGGAAAGTTACCTTAATTTGTCTACAGATTTTTTTACTCTTTCTCATCTTTTTTTAGCATTAGCATGAAGTTCTTTGCACTTTTATGCCTTTCTTTGACTAGAATATTGCTGCTTGAGATCATTCATATTTTGTAGGTTATGCTTCAATATTGAATGGCCAGTGGTAATGCGTTTTGAATTGTTCCATGTTTGTAGTGAAAAGGCAAGTTTGGTGTGGATTTACTGCAATGGCAAACATCACTTTGGAATTCTGTGCCTGTCTTATACAAGTACTTTGACCACAGAGAGAGAAACGTGAGTTTTATGGCGCGTATCATTCAAATTTTAAGAATTACGCTGTGAAGAGAAGAGAGAAAGGAGGACCGACCTTAAACGTAATCATCCGAAATTCACAGCCAGAGCAGCGCAGGAACCAACCCAAGTCATTCATGCCAGGCCAGTGTGTCGCAGTTGCCAAATTTGAGCTGCTCTATTTTATGCTAGTCTGCAAAATGTATTCAGGTTGCATGCAAGTCTTGTTAAACTGGAAACTGTAGGTACCGGTTCTGCGTTGCCCTTTCGAAATGGAAAGAGTCATGTCATTATGTTATTTTAAGCATGTCAGTTTTCTTCGGTTTTTATCATCCCAACCAGTCATATCAAAGTGCTTGATGGAGGACCTAGTAACTTGATTAAAGCATTAAGCTGCACACCCTTTATTCCATTATGAATATGGAAGGATTAATGTGATTTTATGATTTTTCATCATCATTTTATCACATTTTTCATTGGGGAATTCTTGTCCTCAGAGTATTAAAACATGACTGTAATATCTCTGTTTTATTTTTAATCTGAAAGGTAAAAGGTCTGAAGTTGGGTATTTTTACCTATTAAAGACACTCCAATACTTAGGTCTCAAAAAATTTTTGCAACTCTTTGTTGTTTTAATTTCAGTAAGAGTGAGGTTGCCTCAATGAATATTATTATTATTATTATGATTTCAATTTGCCAGAGACAATAGATTTTTGCATTTATTTTGAAAGCTTTTGAGTTAGATATATGATATCACCAAGTTATGAATTACAGTTATGGCAATATTGAGAGGTAATCTCTATTTTGTTAGAGATATTAGGCAGGGATTTTAGTGTAAAGACTTGCATATTGTTTTAAAAATAAATAATATTATGAGATAGTGAGGTGTGTGATATCATTCTGAGCTGGTAGAGAAAGAGAAAAAGATATTTGAGGAAGCAGAAGAACACTGCTCAATGTGGATATTCGTTGCAATTGTTAATTTAGGTGTTGGGTGTTATAAGGTCTTGCGGAATTTATGATATCAGGGAGGTATTTCACGAAGATAGGGAAAACTTTAAGAACGACTTTAAGATCGACAGGTATCCCTTCTTGTGCGTAATTATTCATAATAGTATGCACGTTCAGCGCAAGAATTGATACCAATCGATCTTTAAGTCGTGCATAACTTTAAGAACGACTTGTTGAAACACCTCCCAGGTCCGGAATTCAAAATGGGAAAAGTCAATGTGTGTGCATGCACCATACGTGTACCACCTATGTACAACCTCTCTTGGCCAATGTTTCTTTCTTTCTTGCGTTGTTGACCTCCAGGGTACATATTATTTATCCAAGGATTTCCAGGCAAGATCACAAACAACGAGAGAGGTAGTACTAGAACTAAATAAACAAACAACCAAGCATACAGTGTATATATCCCATCATGGCATTGTGCATTTTATCCCCCCCCCCCCCTCTCCTCTCCTTCTTCATTCCATCCTGTTTCTTTGATTCTTGTTTCTCTCCTGACTATTTCCCACGTCTCCTCACTCATGATATCCTTCTTTCCATCTCCATTTTCCATTTTTAACAGTTCCCTCCCCCCCCCCCCCCCTTCCCCTCTTCCCCTCTTCCCCTCTTCCCCATCTTCCCCCTCTTCCCGTCTTCCCCCTCTCCCCTCTCTTTCTCCCCTTCCCCCTCATCCTCTCTTCTTCCCCCCTTCCCCTCCGCCCCTCTCTTTTTCACCTTGCTCCTCTCATTATTCCTCCTCAATCTCTCCTCTTCCCCATTCCCCTTCTTCTGATCTCTTCCCTGTACACTATATTTCTTTCCTTCTCATTCTCCTCTCTTCCCATCTCTATTTTACTCTTCCTATCTGCCTCTCCCTTTTCTGTTGGTTTTTTCCTTCCAGATTTTTATTTTCTGTGTGTGTGTGTGTGTGTGTGTTTGGTGTGAGTGTTTGGTTGCTTTCAATTCCCATGATGCCCTTTCTCTTTCTTCCTTCATACTTTGCTACTCCATTCTATTTCTATGTCTCTGCCCCTCTCTGCCCCTCTCTTCCTCTCCCATCTCTCCACCCGTTCTCCCTTCCTTCCCTTCATCTCTCTTTTCATCTCCCTCATTTCTTTGTAACCACTTTTCCTCATTTCTCAAAGTTGACCATCATCTTCAGACATGTAGATGACAATAACATTGCACAAATATTACTAACAGAAAGGGGGATTTTGCACTAACAACCATTGTGCTTTGAATTCATTTTTCAGGACATTGTGACCTTACTGCCGCTCAGAATATTGACACCAGATCAGGTGAAAGTTTAATCAGAAACTTTCCTTTTAATATTCATCTTTTATAATTTGGGTTTCAGTTGGTATATTCTATTTTATTATTTTTTTTCTTTTGTACTGGCCCTTTTTTCAATTGGCTTACAATTCTATCATCTTTTAATAATTTTATTGGGATACATGTTTTAAAAAATCCAGTATTATATGCAAAATATGAATAATCAGAACATGATGGATGAAGAATTACTACATAATCTTGGTGTATAGATGTAAGACTCCCTTTCTATGATATAATTTGGTCTTTTTCATGCTTCATTTTCTGTTTTCCTTTTCTTTGTTTGATTTGTTGTGTTGTTACCAACCATTCCATCAAGACGAAAGTAATCCATACATAAAAATTGCAATTTGCTTTATTTGTCTTTGACTGAATTTCTCGATATGAAATCTGAAAATTGACTTTTTATGGATTCATTCATTCATTTTTTTTAAATCAGACATTACACTCTCATGATAATTGGCTTGCCAAAATTAATTTGCTTTTCAAAATTCATGCTGGCACCAAACTAACAATGGCCACTTTGCACATGTTTTATTTCACCAGTGAGAGATTTACTTTAAATTAAAAACCTTTCACTCACAACAAATCTTTCAATTGGCTTCAATCCACATCTTCATAGTCATTATCATTACATGACTCACTTGCTATCATTAAATCATTCATCTACAAATTATGATTTACATATATTTTTTAAATAGGGCTTGGGTGTTTGGTTATCATTTAACCCTGTGAAAAAAAGCACAATTCTTTTTGCTTTTGCTTCAATCCGAAGATCTTTGATATAATGCTATTTTTTAATGATATGTATATCACTACTTAATATATTATAAAAGATATTTCAATTGGAAATATGTTTTATCCTGTAGGCAAAAAAGAGAAATTGTTTATACCTAAACTTGTTGCTTCAATTACAAACATGCCTAAAGAGTTTTGTTTAAAAAATGAATAATGGCTTTGCTAAATTTATTGGTCAAATAATACCATATGAAATCAACAGTAAAAAAAAAATCCTTTTTTAATGCAATCTATTTTTAATGCAATCTATACAATTATTGTGAATGAGAAATATCCACATATGGTTTTGATACAGCACAGCAAATATCACCAAGATTTTTCTTTATTTGTCTTTCTTTTTCTCAAAAATATATACATGTGTATAAAATATTTCCATTATTATGAATGTCAATAATTCTTTCTGTGGAGGAATGTTGCATATTGTTTGGGATTTCTGGCATTTCATTGTTGCATTTTGCAATGTATAAAACCCCTTTTTTCCTTTTCTTTTCCATCAAATTAAAATCAGAACATTTTGATTTGTATTGGTTTGTGTGGAACTTTTAATTGATTAACATGGACATTTTGGATTTTTGAATTTGACAGTAAGCTAATTATTGGAGTTTATTTTAAACAGATATTGTTTTTATCCATTATATTGCGTCATGTTGGTAAAACTTAAGTTGGTGAATTTAGGGCCTGCAACATAAAAGAGACACAATAAATTGAAAATTAATTATATCTCTATGGAACATGTTTTAGACTTACGATTAATATTTATCGTAAATTTAATAGCATCTTTTATGTTACAGGTCCCATGAGTGGTAGCTTTTTTGTGTAATAACATTTTTATTTTGTTCAAACTGTTTTAATGTATTAATGTATTAAAACTTGGAAGAACAATTACTGTCTCTGTATTGGATTACCATGAAAGGGGAAGCTAGAGCCCTGGATAGAAAGAGAAATACAGGACATGATGAGTATACAAAAAAAAAGTTGGAGAAGTCAAGATACCCAGGATTTAGTTGTGCAGCTCTTACATAAGCTTGCTTTAAGGAATAAGCTCCTGTCAGGTACCCATTCTACACCCCTGGGTCAGGTGAAGCATGATATGGATGAATATTTCTGTCTAATAAAATCAATGCCTTTGGTGAGATTCAAATTGCGACAGGTTCTAGCAATACCCTCCATGCAGCTTTGGTCTTGTACAGACTCATCTACTGGAATCATTTCCTTGAAGTGCATTTTGATTGGATGCTGGGAGGCTTGTTGCTATGACAGGCTCAAGCAATTTTCTCCTTGCAGCTTTTGACTTGAACAGACTTGTCAGCTGAAATCATTGAATTCTTCAATTGTTATTGCTATGAAGGGTTCTAGCAATGCGCTCCAAGGAGTTTTGGCCGTGCACATACTCTTTAGCAGCTGGAATAATTTTCTGGAAGTACATTTTGATTGGATGCTGAGATGCTTGTTGCTATGAAGGGTTCTAGCAATGCTCTCCAAGGAGTTTTGGCCATGCACATACTCTTTAGCAGCTGGAATAATTTTCTGGAAGTACATTTTGATTGGATGCGGGGATGCTTGTTGCAATGGCAGACTATAGCAATACTCTCCTTGCAGCTTTGGTATTGAACATACTCATCAGTAGCTGGAATCGTTTTCTGCAAGTACTTTTTAATTGGATGCTAGGATGATTGTTGCCATGTCGGGTTCTTACAATACTCTCCATACCTTTCATCTTTATTCCTACCATTCTGTTAGTGTGACTATTTTCCAAGGATTTTTCAGTATGCAAAATTTTTCCTTAAGTTTGATCTGATGTTCAATTTAAATTTTGTATCTATGAATCGATTCAGTCTCCTCGATTGTTTGATTAAATTTTTGGCCCACGCATGGACTTGGTTGTTAGCAATTTTCACATGATGGCAAGCTAAGATGATATTGCAGCATTCTTATCAGTCCAGGGGCCTGTAACATAAAGAGATTTTTGCAATTAATTGTATCTCTTTGGTACACATTTTTTAATAGACTTGCAATTGATATTTATCGTATTAAGTTTAATTGCATCTTTTATGTTACAGGCTCTAGATTTGTATATCTACGCACGACTCCACGAATGACTGATGACCCTTTCTCAGTTACGATTCAGCAACAGGACATAACATATAGGGTCACTAGTTGTTCGTAGAGTCATATGTAGATCTACAAACAGCTTTATAAAACACAACCCTGGTATGTGCTACATAGATTTTGCTGGTGTACATGTACATGATATGATACTGCGTAATGGATGGAACAAGGAACCAGGAAAAATTTTATCAAATTTTAGATTCGTGTCAAAGATGTGGTAGAAACAATTTTCAATTTTATACACAATATATTCATTTAACAGTAAACCTACTTGTCTTATATGAATTCCTATTTCATTTTTATTATGATTTGAAATACACCTTAATGTAGTAGTTTACCCCTTTTGCAGTTTGTTTTCGGTATTTGTTTTGATGATTTGGATTATTTGAAGTATTATCAAAGTCTTGATTCTGTTTGGTTGTTTATGAAACGTGTTTGTCTGTCACAAAAGTGAGTAAGCCCATTAGCAATCATCTGCTATTAGGGAGTAGTCACCCTTGTGCGTCTCACTTGTAGGGCACATAGCTTGTGATTTAGATTATTTTCTTTACTTCACCCAAATATTCCTCCCTTTTTTTTTCTTTCTGCCTCTTAATTATTCAGGCTTGTCAATGCTTATTTCTTTTTTTCTCAATGTATTTTTTGTTATTTTCTCAATGTATTTTACTTATGTTCTCTTGTTTAGATCTCTCTTTGAATAATGCGCCATATCAGTTTCAAACACTGTCTCCTAATTCCACACCCAGTTATGTCATCTTGTTTCTTTATATACCTCAACAGATTTATATAAATTCATCATTGTATATATGTCTCAATCTCTCATAGACTCCCATACTAGGTCATTACTCTGTCGAGATAACACGTCAGGTTCGACCATTTCTGTTATTTGTGGAAATTGGTGTTCATGTGTAGAGAAATCGATGTTCCCCTTTCCCTAAAAAATCAAACCTCTAGCCCCTAAAAAATGTACATGATTTCCTTTCCAGTGACTATTCAACCCCCCCCCCCTCCTGCCGTGTTTACTATGCATTACGTGTATTGTCCTGTGGTTATCAATTTGCTCATGTTATAAGGCTTTTTTTAATAGTGCTTTTTTTTCCCCCGCTATTAAAACAGGCCTGCACCTAATTTTCTTTTGTCTTTCTCTCATTTATCCTACATATTCGGTGTCTTTTTACTGTAGGTTAATTTTCTCCATCCCTAGTTTATTAGTTCAGTGTTTGGTTGGTCTTTTGCTTTTGTTTTAAATGTTGTTGCAGTTTGATGCACATTTTCCTCAGTTTTCCTCAGACTCTATGAATCCTTATTCAAAAGTGATGAAAACAGATTTGTACCATACAGTACGGACAGAAATAAAGTTTACAGTTTCCCACCATGTCCCACCAAAGCCTATGCAAAACACATGCATTATCGTGGGACTTGGTGGGACACTGGTAACTTTATTTCTGTCCATACTGTAGGTCTTTCGGATGGCAAGCCGTTGTGTTTGAACAAAGCCTTATCACCCCAAAGCTTTTATTTGATGTCCACATTAAGGTGTTACTACTTGATGAACTCCCTTACTTTACCAATTCTAAATCTTTTGAACCCACTCCCTCTCTTTCTTCCTTATGCCACATTCTCTTGAATATAAATATTCTAGTCATGTTTTTCTGGTGATTTGCTTTTAAATTTTGCTGCAATCTGATGTATTTTGTTCACTTTTAGATTCCTTCTCTGTATGCATCTTTCCTTTGACATTTTCCAGAGTGCGCCTTTCCTATACTCCCCATTCTATTCTTATTCAGATGTTCCGAAAACTATTTGTAACCCACAGCATTGGGTTTCAAGCTGTTTCCATTAAGCAATGCCTTGCTACCCTATAAAGGCTTTATCTGATCATAGACCTACTATGATCTGATATAAGCATGAAGGTGCTAATAACTGCCAGAGTACCTCCCTTACTTCCAATACCCAATATTGTGCCTTCTACCACCCCCCCCCCCCACCCCTCCCTNTTATCATTGTATATATGTCTCAATCTCTCATAGACTCCCATACTAGGTCATTACTCTGTCGAGATAACACGTCAGGTTCGACCATTTATGTTATTTTGTGGAAATTGGTGTACCCTTTTTAGAGAAATCGATGTTCCCCTAAAAAACTTTAAACCTCTAGCCCCTTAAAGATATGCGTATAATTGCCCTTCCAGTTATTTGTCAGTCACCCTGTACCTACCTGCCAAGTTTAGTGTGCTTTACTCTGATGGTATCGATTCGCCCATGCCTGCTCAGTATATTTTTAATTTTATTGCTCCCCAATTTGCCTGTACCTGCCTTTCTTTTTAGTGTGTTTTGTTACCCCTAATAGGTCTGCAATTCATTTTCCTTTTTGCCTTTCTATCATGTAGCTTCAATACATTTGGGGCCTTTTTTTAGGCTAATTTTTCTCCAATACTAGGTTATTAGTTTATTATTTGCTCGGTCTTTTGCTGTTATTTTTTTTTTAATGTTGTCACAGTCTGATGCCCATTTTTCACTCTCAGTTTCCTCAGTCTCTATGAATCCGTCAATATCCTATCCTCTATACTGTATGTTTCCTCGTCCACACTTCCGTCCCACTTGAAAAGAGATGAAAACGTATTTGTTACACCCGTGTCTGGAGGCCCGATGACAAGCTGTTTTATTTGAACACAGTCTTATCACCCACTGCTTTATGTAAGCATTAGGGTGTTGCTGCCGGAATAACTCCCTTACTATACCAAATCTTTTGAACCCCCTCCCTACCGCCCTCCCTCCCCCTTCCCTTCCTTATGCCAAATTCTCTTGAATATATATCGCCATATTTTTGCTGTAATGATTCCTTTTAAAGCCCAAGTATAGTTTTGGTAAAAGCGAATATTTTTATCGCCAAATTATGTCTTCAAATCTACTTAAAATGAAACATGATATCATGAACATGTTGTACAAAAGATTGTACGAAAAATTAACAAGTTTTGGAAAAGTTATAATCTAAAGTGTGGAAAATATTTTAGCGTCGTAGCCCCCGACGC
>BQKZ01003721.1:27188-57085 GCA_036244855.1 Temnopleurus reevesii
CCCCTCTCCTCTCTCCCCTCTCCGCTCTCCCCTCTCCGCTCTCCCCTCTCTTCCCTCTCCCCCTCTCCCCTCACCTCTCTTCCCTTCCCTTCCTCCTTCTCCCCACCCTCTCCCCACTCTTCCCTTCCCTTTCCCCTCCCCTCTTCCCTCCCCTTCCCTAGGTCAGTTTGGTCCTCTATGAGATTATGTGTTTCCAAGCTACATGTATCTATGAGAAGGGAAGATTCTGTGGAGTTCTGAGTCAAGTCTCCCTTTTCCATAGCTTTGTGAAAGAAAAATCTCATAGACGCCTTACTTACCAACAACCACCCCCTCCCTCGGCCCTCTCTATCCCTACATGATATATATATTTATCCTAATCTTCATATGTTCAGGGTCAGTTGTATGAACCCATCATAAGTCCATAGCATCCCATTGAAATATAATATGTTCAAAGATGAAGTCTACTAAAAATGGATAATGGAATGGGTCATATAAACATGCTAAGTGTTGAACAAAATTCACAGAATTCTTTTAGAATCCACTATTAAATAATATCATCTTTGGAATATTTTTATATTATATCATCTTAAAATATTTTTTCATATTAAAAACATAGTGATGCAGTGCTGAGAATATAAGGATTAGAAAATGGACAAGCCAACAAAGTGAGAGTTGGAAATCCTATAGTAAAAAAATGTGTTTTTGAAGCCCAAATTATGATTTGGTAACTATTTAACAATATGTTAACTGCATGGAGAGCTTATGAAACCATAGATTGCAAATCTTTTGTAACCATAACATTTCTTTCATGAACTGTTAAACCTTATTTATATATCGTAATATTGACATAATCCGTTATTATCAGGCTTTTAATAGGTTATTCCCCAAATTAATGTAATACAGTGATAAATATCCGTCGAAATTTTGCACTAGAAAGCATTAAAAACTGAGATAAGTGTTGTGCTTCATAATGATCTATATTTGTTTTTTACATATTTTGTGACAAATTGTCCAAATCCTATTCAATACTCCTGCAAAATTTCAAGTAATGAAATCTTAGATCAGCTCAGAAAAACCTCTCACATTACGGTGATGTACATACTCAATTTTATGGAGACCGGTCATTTGCTCATTTGCTCATTTGTACATATGCACTGCCCCCTCACTGTTGCGCAGCATTTCATCTTAATTCTCATCCACAAACTCATTCACAATACTGAAGTTTGAATCTTTTATGAATGCCCATTTATATATTTTTGCCCATAAACATTTTTGGTATTCGGTTAGAAATAATTCCCAAAATGCTTGTCTTTAGTTTAATTAAATTTTGCAGCTTTATATCTATATGTAAAACAAATAGATTTATCTGAAATCACTTAAAAAGATTATAGCCATATACAATAAATGGAATCTGTCTCCTATTTTTTTCTTTTCCTTTGTTATAATTCTTTTCAACTCTTTTTTTTTATACCATTTTACCATAAATGTAACTTTGATTTCAACACATTTCACCTACAGTTAAAAATTATAAGGACAAACTGAATTCTAGCGATTTTCTGTCAAAATCTTTTAGAATAATTCTTGATCTTCAACAAACATTTCAATGGGTTGTTTATAGGAATATTAAAATGATGGTTTCATATAGACCCTAAATTTCCAATTATGTTGCAGGATCTATTGTCTCAATAGCAATGCATGATTGTTTGTTTTTATTTGTGTTGCTGTTTGTTTATATATTAGTCAGCATGTTAGTCGTCGATATCTAGCATTTTGAATTATTAGTTGCTGAATCTAATTCAGAGAATCGGTTATTAATATGACAAGTATTTTGTAAATTCAGTATTGAAATACAGTATGCTCATTCTTGAAACTTGAAAAGGTTCTATTCAAAATTGCGGATGGAACCCTTGCAGCTGAATTGTGTGTAACATGGACAGTTTAGGAATTAGAGCAATAAAATGTAGGGTTATATACATGTACATTTTAGAATGCTGGCAAATGTTTAAGCATTATTGTAAGGAATTTAAATCCAAATGTTGTGATGATTCTCTGTTGCTATTTAGTTGCAAGTTTGAATATGTTTCATGATTCAAATGACTAACAAGTATATAGTTGCGCTGCTTATTGTTTAATCATTGTTTCTTGTTTTGTTGTGCTATATTTTGTTTTTAGTGTTAATTGGCCTTTTAGCAAAATATACAAGCATAAATTGTCAGCTAATGCTTTAGGAATGGTTAATAATTTACATTATTGTAACACCAGGATGGACGGACAGGGATGCTGGAGCAAACAGGGAAAAAACTTATACCAATAAAGATTCCTTTTTTTTAGATGGATCACTCTACAGACCCTGTTATTTTACAAATATTTCTGTGCATATGAAAAGTGACAAAAAGTGAAAGCAAATATTGGTATACAATCTAAATAGACTTATTTGTCCCTCTTCACCTTGGCATCCCTGTTCGCTCTGTTTTACAGTGCTTCAAGTACCGAATGATGTTTTCAAGTGTTATATCAATGGTTAACTTGCAATATGTTATATTGTAACAAACCTCACTTTTAAGTTTGCTGTTTCTGCCCCACATAACAAATCTATTTAAAACCTAGTCCATTAAAAAAATGATAAAAAAAAAAGAACCAAGTGGCATTGTTACTCTGGTAAAAAAAACAATATATTTTTTACATTTACTGACAGGGTGCTACTAGATACTTGTGATCAATTGCAAATCAAGTGCAAACCAATAGCAAATTGAAATAATCAAAAACAGAGAACCAAACAGCAATTTTATTCTCATATAAAAGACATGTTTAAATTTTTATGTTTGTGAGGAGATGTTGCAAGAAACTTTTGTTCAATTGCAAATCCACTGCAAGCCAATAACAAATTAAAGTGATCAAAAACTCAGAACCAAATGCCAATTTTTATTCTCCTATAAAAGAAATAATACATTTTCATGTTTCTGAAAGGATGTTGCTAGAAACTTGTGATCACCTGCAAATCAAATGCAAACCAATAGCAAAATGAAATGATCCAAAACTCGCATCTAAATGCCCATTTTATTCTCATATAATTACATACATGTTTACGTTTCCTAGGGTATGTTGCTAGAAACTTGTGTTTAATTGTAAATCAATAGTAAATATAAATGTGCATTTTCGTTTGCACCCAGTCAGAGTTTCATACAAGACATGTATGAAACAATGATTTTGAAGAAGAAAAATGCAACTAGGCAATCTATCACAAGTTTCGAGCAATTCTCCCTTTGAGTTTGACAATTATTTTTTTTAGCAATTCCTTGTTGTGAATGTCCATCCTACCCTCCCCCATCACCCCAACCTGCCCTTTTTCCCCTCCCACAAATGTACATGTATATTATATATATCTGATACATTTCAAATGCTGCAGTCAATTTGTTTGAAGGTTCATATATTCAGTTACATTTCTACTCAGTGCCCATGGTTAAAATGCATTATTTTTTTATATTGAATGGTTTAAAGGCATCAGATTTCTTTCTCCCTTTCTTTTTGTTTGTCTGGGTTCAGAGAAGGGCAATTTAATTTGTTTTAATGGATTGTGTTTATGTTTAACTTACTTTTCCAAAAGTAATATAGTCATTTCACTCAATATTTATCTTGTGAAAGACTTTGCATCAATTACATGTACATGTATGCATATTTTTTAACAGTTATGTTACATTCAATTACTTTCAAAGTTATATGATTCTTATCTAAAATCGCATTTTAACAATTTCATTTATCTCTATTTCTTTTTATTCTTTTCACAGTCATACACTTCTGTTGATACAGAAATTATGCATTCATCGATTTTGTTTAAGAAATGGATGGTAGTTTGGTCAGCAAGCAACTTGCATGAAAATATATTTTATGCGCATAAACAGTGCAAATCAGAATGTTTGTTTTCCTGTCATCACTATTAAACTCAGGAAAGTGGACCATATTGGGATCACTGAACAATGTCTGTTGTCCTGAGCCTTTAGAGTGATAATGGGTAGCAAAAATCTTGAGTTGTAAAGTATCATACAAGCAATGTGTGTCATCCTCAGTAGTGCCAGAGCTCTTTCATGAAACAAAACTTTCAGGTAACAAGATTCACATCAAGCCATTTTCAGGTCGGTCAGTTTAGGGCAACCAAACAATTTTTTATTTCTTGGCTTAAACAAAAGAAATTGTTCTGGTGCCACTGTTTATCTTGAATCTGAAGGTGTCATTATATGATATTCTATATGTGAATATTGATGACTTAATACTTTTTATCTAATTTTTTTCAGGGATCCATGCTGAAGACTGTTCTTCTGTTCATCTTCTCACTCGGCACCGTGTTTGTGGTCGCCTTTCTCCTCATCACCATCGCCATCGCATAAAGATACCAGCAGGATAACAACGAGAACGTCATCGTCTTCAAGATGCAAGAAGAATGACGACAAGGATGTCATGGCTGAGTTTTACCAGAGGGATGGCAATAATGACGTTACTACCATCATGGTTGTTTTTCGAAGATGCTACATGGATCACGATGATGATGTCATCATTGCCATCAGTTCATGATACATCGAGAATGATGTCATCATTAACTTTATAAAAAAAAAAATAGAAAATTATGGTAATGATGTCATCAACACCATCAGCATCGAATAATGATAAAGATGATGTGGGATATTGTCACTTTGATCATCGCCATCGCTTAAACTTTAGAGATGCAAGCAAGATGTATTAATGACGTCATCATACCACTAGAAGATGCAACCTGCATGACGATGATGACCGACTTGACAACAAGGAAAGGGCAGTACTTTTGCATCCAAATTGTAGAGCTCACTAGGAGTGATTGAAGGCCGAGGGCAAGTTGATTGAAACCATTGTAGTTCTAAGAATTGTATGAAAATTTATCCAACGACAATCAGAATTGTGGTGGTTTCAAGCAAAAGGTTCCAGGGCTGGTTTCATTATTATTGTTACATCTGTAAATATAGCATACCTCTTTGATCAGTTACTGAAATCATGGCATTTGAATGACTTTACGGAAGTGATGACAAAAGCTGATGAAGTGACAAAATATTGTTTTATTGCATGGTCAAAAGTGTATGCCTTATAGCTACATGTAAGATAGTAAAGATTGAAGTATGTTTTTATAAGGTCAAACTAAGGTTTCATATTGTCAACGATCATGAGATTCCATGTTGCATTCTATGCAAGTGTTTACAAGGGAAAACTATAAATCCATTGAACGTCACATTATAGATAACATCTTTCTTCTGATGATAGTAACATTGGAATATTCTGATCAGAGAATCAAAGTTGATGAGTGATCTTTGTCTTCTCGTAATATTCTGGAATCATGCATCAAAGATTGTAATCATAATTCTGTGAAAAGTACTAACTTTGCAATATCAGTATATTGAATTGTTAGATATCAGAAAATAAATTTTGATATCAATTGAAGAATTTTTTAGTTGATTCCTACCCTAGTATGCCTGTGAATTTTTTTCACAGTATATTGAAAACACTCCATACTGTAGATCCATTTTTAAGTATATTTGGATTAGGCAAGAATTATATCCAAATTTTGATTTTCTTTGATATTTTAATATTTTTCTATTTCTGAAAATCAATTTTCCAATCTCCTTTCTCAAAGAAAAATTCAAAGTGTGTAGCATGTACATTTAGGACTAAAATATTATTTCCATGAAAGCACAAAATAACTCCAGTATTTGAATCATGAAAAACATTTACTGAAATCTTTTATACGTTTGAGAGCTGCATTTATACATATTTTAGTTATATGCATCCCTACCGTAAAGAGTTGTGATCAGTTGCAAATTTTAGACATACCATTATATTGGTTCAAACAGTCACTTTTCACCAAGATTTGATTGAATATTGGAATTTTTAAATTAGTTAGGATTTTTATGGTATAGGGTTAAAAAGAACAACTGTACAGAAATTCTATTTTCATTTTCCAACTGTATAATGGTATGAACAGGGTAAAATTTATATCCTCAAGAATTGTTTTTCTTATGAGGTGGATTAGCCGTTTTAATGGGATAGAAGTTTGAATGTATGAGAAAAATACAGAAAAATAAAAGTAAGCAGATTTCAGTTAAGTCGTTTTATGGTACTGTGCATCAATTTCAAATTCCAATCCCAAGTTTTCTTTGTGCTTGTCTTTATATACAGCTAGAAACTAGAACTAGTGAGAAAATGAACATAATAATTTATTATCAGCTAGGATGACGATCAAAATGTTTTGTGCCTTCTATTTCATGCCTTCTTTGCAATACATCTTTTCCATCCCTTTTTTCATAGTCCCAATGTGGACCACAAGATCATCAATGGGTGATTTCAAGTACGGTGTTCGGTGTTGGTATTGGTGTTGAGAGAGCAAAACGGTCCGTAAACCAAGCTCCAACACCGTTGGTCAGGTTACAGAAGTGATACAGAAACGACCGTGAATACGTCAGAATCTTGCGAGGTCTACCCCAAACACCGACAGACTTCAAGTTTGGTGTTGAGGCTGGTGTTGATTTTACTGCAACACCAACATCAGTGTTCAACACCGTACTTGAAGTCACCCATTGGCCCTATTCCCAAATGTAAAACAAATTTCCTTTTTACCATGTACATGAAGGAAATATTCAACCTTAATTGATACATGTATATTTTTTGTACCTTATGATGTAACTCTTTCAAATGCCTAAGTAGTTATGATTATTATCGCAGTGATAAATTGTGAACAAATAGGAAAAAAGGGATTCCATTTCCATTCATTGATATTAACAGAATGATTTATAGAATTCCACTTCCTCAGGCGAGCATTCATTGTGATATTTTTTCATTCGTCAGGTATAACACCATGAAAACAATTTTTGCTGCAATTATACAATATACTTCAGTGTAATGTTTAAACATTTCTTGTTGTGGTGTCAGACTATTCACTTTATAAATCTAGGTGTATTGATTCAACCAGGATTCTCACAGTAATACAAATTCTTGGAAACATCTGTGGTCATGGAAAAAGTCATGGAATATGGTAAATTTGTAAAAAGTCATGGAAAAATCCTTGAATGGCTTCTACAACTTGGTAAGGGCAGCTTTCCTGCAAATCTTATACCTGGTGGCTGTAAGGGGCTGGATGCCTTCATAACATGTATGATTTTTTAAACTGGGAAAAAGAAGTCATGGAAAGTCATGGAAAGGTCATAGAATTCTACTTTCAAATTTTTGTTGGAACCCTTTTCAACAGATAATGTTAACCCTTTTTTTTCTTGCATAAAAGCAAGGCAAATCTCAAAATATACATCATTACACTGTAGGTATGGAATGTGTTTATGTATATGCTTTTGTTAGTTGTAAAAAATGAATTGAAAATAAAGTCATTATTATTCAAAACTGCATTGCACAAATAATTTTGATACAGAAGATACAAGTCTATAGTCAAAACAAGATAAAGATAAAAAGTATGAACATCTTTAAAGAGACCTGGCTCGTAATATGATAAATTATTGTACTTTTGATGATTTTGATGATTTACTTTATATATCTCTCTCTCTCTCTCTATATATATATATGCATGGTTTGTTTATATTGTATTACAGTGTATATTATGTTTGCAACTCTATTTCTGGCATTGGTCCTTTGCCAGAAATTGTATCATTACCATTTCAATGATAAGTAATGGGTCTGTATGAAATCTAGATGATGGGAAATTTACTGGCAACTGCCACTTATTAAAAAAAATGATTTAGTTTTTGTTTACGCTTACAATGTTTAAATTCTGTTCTCTATTTACAGTTATAAACAAATTGTATGGCTGATAAAAAGAGATACTTTTCACTTCCATCATATTTTTTTTTCAATTATTTGAGCTAGTTTTAGAGTTTACACTGTGTGGTGAAAAAAAAATGAAATGCAATATTTGGTTTAAATTGCATGTTTGTACTTTGATGGGCATTTTACATTAGATATAAGAATTATTAGAAGGGAGTAATGTCTTCATGTATGATATAAACCAGGCATAAAAAGCCAACTTTGTTTAAGATTTGAATGATGATTAAGTTATTAAAATAAGGGGGCTTTGTCATTTGTACAGGTATTTTTTCCAAGTCTTAAGTTTAAATTTCACAACTATTTACGAAGATGAGGAAGGGATGAAAAGAAGGGTAAGGGAGTGTTGTTCAAAACCAACTGCATATCAGCTGCAACTTTGCACATTGTAACGCGCATTTTCATTCGCGCATGGTGCGCGCATTTAAAAGGATGCGCATGAAACAATGATTTTGATTGGCACATTCCGATCAACTGCAACTTTTGAGCAACTTCCCCTAAGTGTCAGTAGGCATTGGAACATCTTAATGCCCTTCTCCTGGATTCAAATAAAACACACTGTAGTCCATTTGGATCAATGTTTTCCTTGCTCACTTTAATAATATTTTTGCCTATTTAATTTTGAAATTCCCATCCTGAAAGTTGGCAATTTGAATAATGATCAATGGAGGTTAATGGTTGTTAACAATGTGGGGTGGGATAAATATTAAGGAATGTTTATATTTATAAGTGTGTCACAATGATGTATTCTATTGCTTTTCTATGTCTCTACAGAAGTGAATTTATAATAAATTTTAGTATCAGATGGACTTAAATCATTGTTTGTATTTGTGTGTGTGTGTGTGTTTCTCTCGTAATTTGAACAATGGATGTAATGTAGTTTTACATTTTAAAAGTTATATTCAAACTTTGGGCTACTGTAGAAGTCATATTTGATACATATTTGAAGTCATACAGTTTGAATATAGAGAATTGAAGTTTTGAGGACCTAGAAATGGAGGCATTTGCCATGTGGAGAGGATGTACATTTTGCTAGGAGTGTTAACACATGGACAACTGAATCCTGTAATATCCAGTCTTTGTGTAGAGACTACCGGTTTCCAGTAGTCAATGGGTTAAGCTCACGACCCAGCATATATTCATTTAATTTATGAACATAAATCCCCTTGCAAAATCCTATAACTTTCACAGTACAGTCAACTCGGCCTAAGTTGAACTGGTGTAGGTTGAATAAATGCCTAAGACGATCTGTACCCCATAGCATAAAGCTTTGCAATCTATTGTACGATTGATATCAATCGCAAGTCTATGGGAAATCATGTACCAAAGTTTGCAAAACACCTGTAATTCACCTCTTCAAACTCAAACAGATTCTTGTAGTCCCAAGATGTTTGACCTCAGCAGAGTTACCAGTATTTCAATCAAGAGGCACAACAACAACAATACAAGAACGCCAGTCTGCATTTAAATTCACATTTATTCATACATGTATATATTGTCATATTCCTATCATCATTTGAATAGCATATACTTATATTAACCCAGTCAGCCTCTCCAATTTAATTTTCAAAACCGATCCTGAGTTGTTTTTTCTCTCTCAACATACGCAAGATGCCAGCCAGTGTAACACTTACAATGTATGACATTAAGACAACTTTATGGCCGTTACATATCCACTCCCATGGCCCCTAAAATTGGGAACGATGGGGCAGGGGGGGGGGTAATTTTTGTGAAACCATCTACAACAAAACTTCTCAGACATCTTAATAAAATTATTGTTTGTAAAGTGACAAACTTTTCAATGGGATATCAAAAACAACAACAAATGGCTCCATTTTATTTTCACCATAGGGGGCTCTATGATGAATATTTGATGGCTGCATTACAGACATATATGATATAAACATTTCAAAGCAAATATTTTGGGTCATTACTATTCAAGCAAGAATCTTGGGTATGACAAATTATATCTAAATACATTTGAGTAGTATGGTTGGATAATCAGGTCCTTGGATAATCATATGCAAAACCAACACAGCTGCTAGATTGATCAAATAAAACACAAAACTCAAAATTCTGATAAATATATTTTCTTACACTCCCATATACATGACACTAATCTTTTCTTTAATTTCTTTCCCCACACTTTTCATATGAATGGTGATACATTTTCCATTTGAAATAAAACAGAAAATTAAGAATCAAAACAGAAAAAAAATCAATGCTTCAGGTGACACTACATCATTAGCTCATATGGGAAACGGGCTAGTTGCTGAAGAGTGCACTCTTTCAAATGTATAATTAGCCGTAAACTTTCAAACTTTGTCACAAATTTTGCAATTTTTGCAAAATGCCATGGTTTCACAGAAAATTGTTATGAATGAGGAGTCTGAGAGACAATCATTTCGTTATTTTGATGTGGCATTTAGAAAAAATCAGGGCCCATTTAAAGAAGAATTTGTCACCTGAAATAATCTAACAATGCTTAAATACATGCATAAATATTGCATCATTTCAAAATTTCAATGAGGGCTCACTTTAATCAAAATATTGACATTATCATACTGAGCCAATCTCATATGAAACATACAAAAACACTAAAGGGATACATACATGTATGTTGGCGTGGGAATAATGGATAATTCAATAGCCTAGGCTTTTATGAATATACTGTAGACTCCTCAGGTTTGTGACTACTGTACATTCAATAATATGAAAACATTGTGGAGAGAAATTTCATGAATAAAAAAAACATTCAAGTAATCTTCTTTCCACTGTAAATCAATTCTGATTGTTAAATGTCTGACAGTTATGCATCATATCACACACAAATGGTCCTATTTTGAATCTCTCCTAACATGATACACTTTTATTTTTCCTAAATATGAATGCATACAATACATGTACACTTTCTTGTTTAACTATGATGATCCCAAGAAGTTGGGCAGTCCTAATTCCTTTAAAAAAATACATTGTAATGATCTATCACTTCCAACGCTGTATGGGGAAATTACACTAAATCAAAAGTTCTTGCCATAACCTCATTGATGGTGATTTCAATTGTCAATCCTGGATAGATAGAAACGTGTACAGTCTAACCTCGTTATAATGAACTCGTTGGGACCAGAGGAATTACATGTACCTCTTTATATTGAAACCTTGTAATATCAGGGCCACAATACAATCAAATATTAAGATATGGGAACAGGAAAATGACCTTGTTATAACGAGAGCTCGTTATATCAGTGCTCTTTATAACTAGGTTTGACTGTATCTGATTTACATGTCTTTAAAAGACATGAAACTGTCTTTCTCTCTCTCTTTATCCATCAAAATGAGTCATTTCGGTACATGCTCTTTCCATGCTAAATATTCAATCCAAATATAGCACACATAATTTCTGTAGGAATATTAATCTAGCAATTGAAACATGATATACTTTTTTTTTAATCTATACTAATTTGATTAATGGAATATGCATGTCAATACAACATTTTAAAACTCGTCTCCAAAGCATTCGAAACAATGTTTTGATCTGCAAAATTGTTACTTTTGGAGTATAAAATTGGAGATTTATTTCAGATAATGTCATTAATCTCAAAATATAAGTGCATGAATATTGAGACATTTAAGCTCAATAGAAAGGAAGCAGCATTACATATACATGTACATCTATAAATGCTATTTCTTCATGAAAAAAAATGACAGTTAAATCAGCAAACGGCATTCCTTCTTCAAAAATTGCTTGTGGATAAATTTCTGGCTGAAAAAGAACACGAGTGGGTAGGTCCTTTTCAGGACCACTAACATTTCCAAGAAAGATAACTCATTGTACCGTGAAGCATTATTCTCAACAACCTTTTAGTTAGATACTAAAGCTTATAAGTACATGTACTAAAAAATCATCTTTCAAGAAATGTGTAACAATTAGGTGATTAATAAATGGCCAACAAATTTTTTTCACCGGGGGGGGGGGGGGGGCCTTCCATTTAAACAATGAAATTTGAGGCACATAACAAGCATCTTACTTCTTTTGTACATGTAATTTTCTTTAAATACCGCATGTTATCTGACAAAAGCTCTATGAGGTCAAATATTCTGCATTACAAAAATAACTAAGCAAAGAGGGATAAAACAATTGTCTATTCAACATTTTATCATCTACAGGGTACAATGAGAAGTTTGGTACCATTGTAACTGACCATTACAGAGCTCCTACTGAGTTCCATTATTAAAATGCTAGTTTCCATTACTTCCTTTCTGGTAAGGTTTCCAAAATCACACATATCATGATGGTCTTACTGTAACCCTGCCCCCTCCGCTTACACCCATTCTCAACACCTACTACAATCATAATTTACAGTCGAGATAACAATTGCACTGAAATTACTGTCTCTATTCTTTTCCTCCAATCTTGTTGCCCATGTCACATGTTACACAAAACCCTTTCACAAATAGTTAAGTGTATATTCACGAATCACATATTTTAATTAGTTTCCTATGACAGGCATACAGTATCTTGTTGAAGGATTGAATAAGTAAAAAGCCGATATAGAGAACTCTGCACAAAAAAACAGGAATCTGCAAAAGGCATACGGCTAGACTGGATGATCAAATAAATGAAGGAATAAAAAATGAGTATCACATTTAAATGCAGCTCAAAACGGAGAGAGTAAAATAACTATCACAAATAAAAAATTATCCAACAAATTTACCTGTGACAGTGTCAGTGTCTCCATTCTGACAACTACCTCAGACTCTTGCAAACTGATGTTCCCGATTTTGCGATCACCTTCATGTGTTGCCAATTTAGCAATCACTGATGAGTACATGTAGATGTCAGACAGCTGGTATGCTCTCCATCCCGATTCATGCTGTCTATGCATCAACGTTGGCCAAATCAGCACTTGCGGGCAATCGCAAAATCAGGAACTATTGTAACATCAGTTCATGAGAGTGAGGAATGTGTCAGAACTGGGACATTGAAACTGTGACGGATAGCTTTCTTGGATGTGAGAAGAGATCTTTGTCAATTTTGTTGTTTCACCATCCTGACAATATTCTTCCATTACTATAACAAATCATTATATAAAATAAAAATTACTATGAATAAACGAAGTTGTAAATGAACAATCGGTCAGAGAGGATATGAGTATTTGTCTGTTCTATAATGTGAGTGAAACTTGTCCACAAAGACCACTAAAAGAAGATGGTATAAATTGTCTTCATGATTGTGATGATGGCCTGCATGGACAGGTTCCTGTAGAACAGATTTCAAACAAAAAATAATGGAATGACCAATATTAAACTGTTATTATCACACATGTAAAGGAATGCAATGTGGTACATTTACTATGAGGCATCAAACAAGGATGAACTCGACTGAAATAAAAGTATAGTTCCTAAAATGATCACAAAATGACAACAGAATATAAATATCCAGGAAGTCAAATGCCAATGACTATATCAAGCTTATGAGGAGTAAAATATTTCTGTATTATTAAGGAGAGGTTTTTGTAGACAGAATAATTGTATGCTGGTCAACTGTTATACAGGTTCAATAAAAATCACCAACACTGCATAAAAATGTTGCATACAAACAAATGTAAACGGTTCCATTATCTTTAGAGGGAATTACTTAATAAATTCAAAGATAGTTCCCTCCATCTGAGCTCTGACACACCCCTCTTCAAATGGAACAGTCTCCTTATTACTAAATATGTACCAATGCATTGCAAAGTACATGTACACCTACAGTACATGATACTCCTATAGAAAATGTTATAAAAAGATTACATATAAATCTCTCGCATGATTACTTCACATGTACGGTAGCATTACAATGGCGGGGAAATAATGCCGTAAAATCTTCAAAGTTCTGCAATCCATTATTCTTTGATAGTGGTTGCTTTACGAGGGATGTGTAAGAAGATGTTTGGAACGTATTCCTCTTCCATATTTCACATTTCTGGTCTCTCCAGGATTGAAATACAACAGATCAATGTAAAATGGAGCTAAACCATTTCATTCATCAAAGGCATGAAGATACATGGGGTAAAAAAATCTTCATCCACACATTTTCCCTCTTCCAAATCTCCCCTCACTTTTAATGGCAGAAACCACTGTGCAAAAGGAATGACACATCAGTTGGATCCTTCCATCATTCTAACAAAGACATTGGCAGGGATGCAAAGCTCACACATTGGCGGAGGATGGTTGCTCTTCCAAACATTTTCCATCATGAAGGTCACCTCTCACTTCCAAGTAAAGCGGGCGTCCTTTCAGTTGCATCAATCCATTTTTTCACAACTGGCGGTTATAAACATTTCCCACAGTTCTGAAGGATCATGCCCCTCATTGTAATAAATCATTAAGTTCCTGAGTAGCTGATTTTTGCGGACTGGAAGCCCCAAGGGGGGCGGGGGAGGCCCTGTTTGGTGTGAGAGCGGGGCTGGAGCGACCCGGCCCAGGCGATGAAGTGTCTATGCCATTCTGATGGTTGCTAAGCTTGCCCCTCATGGCGGGGCTACGCTGCGGGGACGGGGTTGGAGTGCGGTTCTTCTTCGCATTCCTTGCTTCCTCGGCTTGGAGTCGCTTGAGAAGGGGATTGTCGTAGATCCAGCACTCACCATCTTCATGGAAAAGCTAAAGCATAAGAAATAAGAAAAACACACACAAAAATAAATATGCCTTCACTCAAATCATGTACAGCTCCCACCCTTGTACTCGCGGAGAAACTCCTGGGTACCTTTGTTCCTAAATTGTATGATTATTTGAACAGTGGTGTTATGAACCATAATACAAACACAAAACTTTTGAATGAAATGTCACAATGGCAAGGATGGCAAGAACATATAAAAAAACAAACTTTCTGAAGAGAAGTGTGGTAAAGACTCAAGTTTCAAACTTCAAAATTGCAACTTTTCAAAGAAAAAAATGCAACTTTTCTTGGTACATACATGGAACCTTCATCATTTACAGTTGTGAAGGTTCAGGATGATTTGAATTTGCTTCTTTCAGAAAAGAAATGTTTGCAATTTGAAATGAAAATAAATGGGTTATTTTCATTAATGTAGCAGAAGCAACATTGCATCTATGGACTAAATTAAGAATTGCTATGTAAGGTAAACCTCTGGCAACCCTCACCTTTGTTTCCCACTTCCTGTTTTCGGCTAGCCTCTCCTTGGCTTCTCTTCTCTGTCTCTCTTCTAAGAAATGTTTGGCATCGGTTGCTGCTTCAATATCTTGCGTCTTAAGGTTATTGGTTACATCTTTCCATAATCTGAAACAAAAAGAGTGAATATGAGTCTAAGTTTTGATATCATTATCACTTTCTTCATCTCCATGGCCACCTTCATCATCCTCACCACAACTATCAATCTAATCACTGCCATTTCTTTGTCCTCCCTCCTACCATTTCCTCTTCTTCCTACTTCTCACCATCACTACCATCGTGACCACCACCATATCCTCACAGTCACCAACATCTTTTTGGCATTGTCATTGTCATCATCCTCAGCATAGTGATTATCACTGCCATCACCATCATCATCATCATCATCATCATCGTCGTCCTCGCCGTCGTCCTCGTCGTCGTCCTCCTCATCCTCATCCTCATCCTCATCCTCATCCTCATCCTCATCCTCATCCTCATCCTCATCATCACCATCATCATCATTATCATCATCATCATCATCACCACCATCCCCATTGCCCTCAACATTATCATCACCATGACTACCATTATAAACATAATCACCGTCACCATCACCATCACCACTACCTTTATTATCAGTCTCATCAAAGCTGTTTCTTCCTCTTCTGACATCTCCTCATCATCATCACAACCACAATCACTGTCTTTACCATCACCACTACCTTTACCATCATCAACACCCTCACCATCATCATCATCCAAATAACGTCATTTACCTTCTTGATTCACAAGGATCTTGAGTCTATACGGGTCGTAATCTCTTCCTATTCACCTTCATCTGTTTGGTATCCACTTATGATCAACATCACTATCATCACCATCATCATCATCATCATCATCATCATCATCATCATCATCATCATCATCATCATCATCATTATCAATATCACCCTCATCACCATTATGATCATCAGCATAATAATAGATGCAATTTATATAGCGCACGTATCCACTCTGCTGAGTGCTCAAGGCGCTTTGCAATATCATTACCCTGGCTTTAGCCCGGTAGCCATCAGCGCGCTTGGCATTTCAAGGAATAAATCTTCCTGCCAGGTACCCATTCATCTCACCTGGGTTGAGTGCAGCACAATGTAAATGAATTTCTTGCTGAAGGAAATTAACGCCATGGGTGGGATTCGAACCTACAACCCTCTGGTTGAAAGGCGAGAGTCGTGACCACTACACTAAAGCGCCTCCATCATCACCATTATCACCACCACCAACATCATCACCATCACCATCACCATCACAATCAACATCACCCTCATCATCATCCAATTTACCTTCTTGATTCATATGGATCTTGAGTCTCAACGGGTCGTACTCTCTTCCTATTCACCTTCATCTGTTTGGTGTCCACAAATGGAACAGATTCCTGAAAACAAAATTGATAAAAACATGTAGACAAATTTAAATTTGTGAATACACAATCTATTGGGTGAATATTCACAATGTCAACTATAATCATTGAAAAAAAACTTCATGAACCCTACTTTCATCGCAACCGCTATCTATCTATCTAGCTATCTATAAAAGGAAAATTTATGTTCATTGACAATAAAATCAAAATCACACTCATTACCACCAAAACTGCAATTGCCTCTTCTACCACCACCACCATCACCACCAGTACAGGTATCATTGCCATATACATGTATACCATAGTATAAATATTTATGTATGTATTGTGTATGCTTAGGATGCATACATATTTATGTTTGTTTACATGTATTAATATAATGCGCATTCTGAATATCAGATATCAGAACTTGTTTTTTTCCCCTGGAGAAGGAGGCACATGCCCCCGAAAATTTGGGACGTTATCAAAATAAAATTGGCTTAATAATGCACAGCATCTTTTATCATATTTTATATGTATTCATATATTTATTTATGTATATACATTTATCATTTCTCCCTTTTCTGAGGGGTATATAACTAGAAGCCCTACTTTTTACTGGACCCCTCCATTTTTCATCATTTAGTAGACCTCTCCATTTCGCGTCACATCATTATTTTTTGTTTTTATCAATTTATTTACATGACAGTAATTACACAATGCTCTCATTATTTTATTAAGTAACTCATGAAGTCCCTTTAATCATATTAATTACTTAATACATCACGATATAATTCATATATTGTAACTGATTTCTAGTGTTGTTTTTTTTTATTTGATTGGAAATTTTTTCAACCGAAAAACGGTGACCATCCACTACATGGACACCACTACAACCAATACCCAATCAGACCATCACCACTACTGCTATCCCCTCTTGATTCTACTTACAGCTGGTGACCCTTTTGTTGACATGACACCATTCCACTCTCCTTCTACTGTGATGAAAGGTTTGTAGTCTGATACATGTCTGTTGGGGGAAATAAACAAAACCAGATTATGAGATCTAATACTTTATAATTTACATACAACTGCAGACCTCGCTCACCTCCAGACAACAAAAAAAGATATTTCTAAAAAAAGAGGGAAGATTGATTCCCATAGGGATGTGTATTGAAATTATCATGGGAGGCCACAACATGGTATAATAACACACATTGCTTATATAGCGCATATCTCTGCCATTGCTTCTCTATGTGCATAAAGAAATGAAAAGTAGGAGATATCAGATGCCATTCAATTGGGACTAAGTCATTTAAAGTGCTTTTTTTTTTTAATAGATAGGTATGAAAACCTGAGTTTGATTTTGTCAAAAATCATATTCTTCCCTCTACATTCATAATGGTTGAGATATCTACAACTGTACTTATTTCCTATTTAACGCACAATGATAACAATTAAATAAAAGTGGTGCAAGATGAAGGAGGTAAGAACCCAGCACAAAATGCCAACATTTGGTCACCTGAACAAATAGACAAATATCTATTCATTTGCCAGGAACAAGTTGTTGGATGAATGGCATTTATTAAGTCATAACAAGAAATCTTTTAAAACACATAAGCATGAAATGTAATGAGACAAGAATTGTACATGTTTTCAAATTCATTTTTCGGCACATTATAGAAAATCATTTGCTAGCAAGTCATATTCTTGAAAAATTTCCAATTGAATAAAGGCTCACTCATATTGCAAGACATATTTCATTACTCACTTGACTTCAGCTACCACACGATGCTTCTTGCCGCCGTAGAAGGGTTTTGTCTGGAATGTAACAAGTGCAGAGTAGCCGGTCTTGGCGCAGCTGATGGTGCACTTTCCACCCAATTCAAACCACGGTATCGTGAGGATTGAACGACCATAACCATTGGGGAACGTCATGATGTATTCCTCCTCGTGCTTTAGGTCTGAGCAGCATGCTGGGGGGAAAGAAAATGGGGCAAAAATAAGTCAATGGTCATGAAAACACAATTTCACATCACTTTCATTAATATTTTTTTCTTTTCCAAAATCAATACTCTAGACCTCTGTTTATCAAAGTCTTGAGATTTCAAAAATTGGGTATAACATATCCCTTTTTTGCCACCAAATAATTTTCCTGTAAAACATTTAATTTCATAGGAAAACCAAGCAGCTGTTGTTGTACCTTAACCAACTATATCTACACCTGTTAACAGACGTGATCAATTTTGACTCTGTCAATATGATATTCAAATTTAAATTTTTTCGTTCAGAATATCAGCATAGAATGCCATGTATCATAATTATCCTCATAATAATCCATGGTCTAACTTACCTTGCCCGACCATCTCCACACCTATTGAGAGTCCTAGAAACTTTGACTTTGTCCATATATGACCGTTGATTGACATCTGCTTGCCTGGACACTCGGCATAGAAGGCAGAAACTGGTAGGAAACAAGAGAAAGAAAAATAAGCAGAGCCAGTTGATATTATTCAAGAAGTTTAAAATGCACCATGTCGACTAATAACAAGCCAGAGCTTTTTGCAAGTAACAAGATTGAGAAAGACACCCCTTTTGATAGCAACCAGGAAAGATTTGGCATAATAAGTTTTGGAATAATTAAGTTGCAACAAAATATAGCAAATTGGAATGACCAGGAAATTAGTACATAAATAGTACAAAATGAAAATAATGTTCCCCCCAATGTAACATTCATTCATTAGTAGGCATCAGCATCATCGGGATAGTCATAAATTGATTCAGATTGGTTTCTGTGATGCAGGTCGAGCTCAGGTCACGCACTACAGATGATGATGTTAAAGGTTGGTCTCTATACTTCTCCTGCCATACATTTTCAAACTTTAATAACAGACACCATAAAACCCCAATATGGGGTTTTCGATTTCAGTCAACTGTGACAAAGGGTACATCGACCGGAAGTAGTACATTATAATTTTGCATGTCTACTCACTGTTACATCACATCTTGTTAAGCATGCAACAATGAGCTGAAGCGCGAAACCATGACATACATGTACTACTTCCGGTCGACGAGCCCTTTGTCACAATTGACTGAAATCGAAACACCATAATATCTCTCTTTTTCTCAAACTGTAGAATAATGACCCAGGGGTATGAACGCATTTTCTAAAGATCAGATACCATCCACCAATACATCTTCAGTACAGATGGAAGGAGGTGCCATAGAGTAGTGGTTCCGACTCTCGCCATTCAACCAGAGGGTTGTAGGTTCAAATCTCACCCATGGCGTTAATTTCCACCAGCAAGAAATTCATCCACATTGTGCTGCACTCAACCCAGGTGAGGTGAATTGGTACCTGGCAGGAATATTTATTCCTTGAAATGCCATGTTCGCTAGTGTACACTGGGCTAAAGCCAGGGTAACAATAAAGCAAAGCACCTTGAACACTCCGCAGAGTGGATAAGTGCACTAAATAAATTGCATCTAATATTATTATTATTATTATTATTATTATTATTATTATTATTATCATTATCATTATCATTATCATTATCATTATCATCATTATCATTATCATTATCATTATATTATCATCATCATCATCATCATCATCATCATCATCATCATCATCATCATCATCATCATCATCGTCATCATCATCATCATCATCATCATCATTATNGATATTCAAATTTAAATTTTTTCGTTCAGAATATCAGCATAGAATGCCATGTATCATAATTATCCTCATAATAATCCATGGTCTAACTTACCTTGGCCTACCATCTCGACACCTATTGAGAGTCCTAGAAACTTTAACTTTGTCCATATATGACCGTTGACTGACATCTGCTTGCCTGGACACTCCGCAGGGAATACCAACTATCATAATTATCCTCATAATAATCCATGGTCTAACTCACCTTGCCCGACCATCTCCACACCTATTGAAAGTCCTAGAAACTTTGACTTGGTCCATATATGACCATTGATTGACATCTGCTTGCCTGGACACTCCGCATAAAAGGCAGAAACTGATAGAAAACAAAACAAAGATAAATAAGCAGGGCCAGTTGATATTATTCAGGAATTTTGAAATGCATTACATGTATGTTGATTAATAACAAGCAAGAGCTTTTTGCAAGTAACAATATTGAGAAAGAGACCCCTTTTAATATCAGGTGAATTGGTACCTGGCAGGAAAATTTATTCCTTGAAATGCCATGTTCGCTGGTGTACGCTGGGCTAAATCCAGGGTAATAGTAAAGCAAAGCACCTTGAACACTCTGCAGAGTGGATAAGTGCGCTAAACAAATTGCATCAGATCATTATTATTACTATTATTATTATTATTATTATTATTATTATTATTATTATTATTATTAATATTACTACTACTACTATTATTATTATCATTATCATTATCATTATCATTATCATTATCATTATCATTATCATTATCATTATCATTATCATTATTATTATCATTATTATCATTATAGTTACTCACTTGGTGGATGATGTGAAACTTGTTCAGCGATGAAGGACACTTGCTCTGAACCCGCCCAGGGCACTGGACCATCAGGGACTTCAGTCTACATTAAAAGATATGACTTATTTATTCATGTGTCTATTCTATTTCTATGTATGGTAAATGAAACATGAATATTTTTTTTTAATTCTTATAGAATTAATCAACCAGTGATAGCAACAAAATCATTCATCATCACCATTGCCATTATTATCATTGTTGTCATTGGTATCATTATTACAATTAACATTATCCATAATCATCATCTTCATCGTCATCATCATTATCAGTGCCAACCATCATCATCATCATCATCATCATCATCATCATCATCATCATTATCACCATCATCATCATCACCATCATCATTATCATCATCACTACCACCATCATCAGTAACATCATCATAACCACCATCATCACCACCACCATCACCATCATCCTCATCATCATCATCATCATCATCATCATCATCATCATCATCATCATCATCGTCGTCATCATCATTATCATCAACATCATCATCATCATCATCATCATCCACTCACCTTAACAGAACTCTCTTCCTTATCATCAGTGATGTCCCAGTAGCACTGAAACGTTTCACCCAGGATAGGGTTGTAAGGTTTCTTGGCCACCGAGCCCTTCCTACCGGCATGGAAGGCTGACAGGTACCAACGGACAACTTGAAGCATTCTCTCTTTGGGGTCATCTATGTCAGAGATACTGCAAAGATAAAAGTTGGTTCATGTCTAATTATTTCACTTTTTTAATAGCTTTCAATTATCACTATCAACATCATCAATAACATCATTATCACTATCATCATTCATCAATATCATCACTAACATCCACATCATTCTATCAACCCCACCATTGATGATCACCCCCAAAAAATATATCAACATCATTATCACCACCAAAACAACTAATATCATGATCATCAAAATCATAATTATGATCACCACTATTAGCAACAAAAGTGGTTTTAAAATCATCTTCTGCCTACCCCTCCCCACAATTCCCAAAAATCTTAAAAGATTATCAAATACAATATGCTATTGGTCCTTCTTTCTCTCATCTTATGGCGAAAATATTCATATTGGAATGACATATCCTGTATGTCCCAATTTCTCTATATCAATCATCATTTAAATTCCAATAAAACAACCCTCGTAGAAAAGAATCAATCTCATTTATTTCTTACGTTGCAAATAAATCCGGATGTGCAAAGAAGTCGGCGTACATCTCAAGTAAAGATCTTGTCTCTAAGATGAACGTTGGAAGAACCACCTTCGTCAGGTCCATTCCAAGGCGAACTTGAGAGAGGAGATGAGTGATAACGCTCCCGTGCTTATTGCAATCGACAGCTGAGAAATGAAAAGGATTGTGGTCAGGTCATCTTAGTTTGCTTTACAAGAACAAATCATGCATAGTTAACCTAGAAAGATGCCAATACTCATCGTAAACACTTCGTTCTGAACAACAATACTGCATGCATTGATACAAGACTAATGAGAATTGAACATAAAAATAATAACAAATCTATTTCAGATATGGCAATCTCTTCTCACAAGGAATCATGAATGGTTGGAACCTTTGTGATCTTTCATGAGTAAAAGAATGTATACCGGTACATTGGATCTACAATGCAAAGTTGTGACATTGCTAAATATTCATAACTTCCTTTGTTGTATACTTAACTTATTAATACATATGGAACAATTCTTCCGTTTTCCTTTCCATTTTCCTTCTTATTACCATATTAACTTATTCCATTATCAATGTATAGGGCCAAAATATTAGTATTTCTATATCTCTATTCATCCTTCTTTCCAAGCGCTCAGGGACTTCCCCCGAGCAATGATAAGCACTATATCAAAAACGTTCATTATTATAAACAGTGTTTGAAAATTAACCCCTGAGTCAATTTGTTTAGGAAGTTACTTACCATCTTCATCCATATCTTCAGGACAGCTATCCTGTCTGGCTCTGGTCTGTAACCTCTCTTCAATCTTCTCTTGCTTCTGGAACACTCTGTAAAGAGTCAAAACGATTGTATAATTGATTAATTCTTTCATCAATATTCAGTTCAATTTGGGCACAAAATATTCAGGAACCCGTAACATAAAAGAAATACTGTCACTTTTGCAATCAATCGCAAACTTTAGTACATAAATTCCCCTAGGCTTGCAATTGATATCAATCATTGGAAATCTTCATGTTACTGGGCCATGAGGAATACCATTACAATTAACATCATCATCATCATCATCATCATCATTATCGTCCATCTTTGATTAAGCTTTGCTTTATCTTTATTACTTTCCCAAGAAGAAGGAGAATAATAATAATAATAATAATAATAATAATAATAATAATAATAGTGCTCTTTTCATCCTCATTAGATGCTCAAGGCGCTCAGAGTAAATTAATTGAAATAATGTAATAGAAATACAAAATACAATACAAGGCAATGAAGTCAAAAGAAGAAGAAGAAGAAGAAAGAAGAAAGAAGAAAGAAGAAAGAAGAAAGAAGAAAGAAGAAAGAAGAAGAAGNGGGGGGGGTTGCTCGTAGGGAAAAGTTTCTGTTTAATAGATTTACGTTCTTGCGTTTGTTGGGGAACAAAGCAAAATGGATGAGAGAGGGTCATGTGGTTATTGATGTAAATACATTAGATTTGCATTGCACTACAAAGTTATTTGTAGTTGTATACTCATTTGAAATCAATAATTGCTTTGTACAACATTTAGGGAAACCATTGTATAGAGTTATAAACCCATGAACTTGGAAGTCATGACATTCATGATGCTAAATATTCATAATTTCCTTTGTTGTCTATCATGTTAATACATGTGGTCCAGTGCATGAAAATTGAGCCCTGTTTCAATTTGTGAGCATATTATTTACCATCTTCATCCATGTCTTCAGGACAGCTATCCTGTCTCGCTCTGGTCTGCAATCTCTCCTCAATCTTCTCTTGCTTCTGGAACACTCTGTAAACAGTAAAAAATTGTATAATTGTTATTCGAGTTCAAGATCAATTCAATTAAATTCAATTCAATTCCATTTGTATTTATTTCATTCAAAATTCAAAAAATTGAAAATTCATGAACAAGGTAATATATACAAATAAAAGATCAATTTAATATTCAGTTCAATTTCGGCAAAAAATAATCAGATCTGAATAAGGAGGGCCATTAAAATTATCATCATCAGGATCTACATGTATCTATCTTTAATTAAGCTTTTAATTAAGCTTGGTTTATCTTTAATAGGTTCACATGATCAATATCTTCAGGGCAGTTTACAGTCTCGCTCTGGTCTGCAATCTCTCTTCAATCTTCTCTTGCTTCAGGAATACTGTATTAGATAGTCAAAACAATTTAGTGCTTGCATAACTCTAAATTTTCTCTTGTACTTACACCATTTTTAAGCTAACTATTGTACATGGAGGCACATGTCAAAAAATCTGAATAACAAATAATTTCTACTTTGCTTTAATTTCTATTTCTTAATTGTTAACTAGATTTTTTTATTTTGCTTTTATTTGTGTTTCTTACTTGTTAATTGAACTTTTATGCTGCTTTATAGCCAGGATTTATCTTCTCTTGTTTTTATGTTCTCATTTTGATGAAACGTTTGCTTTATAACAAGACAATTTTGCTGTGAATGAACATTTGTTGCTTGGTTAAAAAGAAGAAGAAAAAAGGAAGAAAAAGAAGAGGAAGGAGGAAGAGAAGAAAAATGTGAAGGTGGAGGAGGGGGGAGAGGAGGAGGGGGAGAAGGAGGAGGGAGAGAAGGAGGAGGGGGAGAAGGAGGAGGGGGAGAAGGATGAGGAGAAGGAGGAGGAAGAGGAGGAGGGAGAGGAAGGGGAGGATGAAGAGGAGGAAGAGAAGACAAATATAAAGAGGCCGATCGATCCGAGGTTAAAATCAACTTACTTGTCATTATCTTCTCCATCCTGATACTCATCCGCATCAAAGAAGTCTTCATCGTCAGAGCTGGAGTACGAGAGGGCAGGAATGTCCTGGCGTGGGGGCTGGTGGGCCATGGGGAGAGGTGCGGAAGACGTCAATGGGGAACCAGCGGGGGCAGCCATGGTGGGGCCATATTGGGTGGGGAGGGGTACGGGGGCCTCGATGACCTCCTCAGCTGAGTCTATGCTGGCATCAGGGCTTCCTGTTTGTACAATGTACAATATTATTGATTATTTACGGAATAATTTTACTTTTATTATTTCATTCATTCATCTACTCATTTTTTCTACATTTGGAAGAAATAGGAAATACAATATTCACAGAACATTCATTTAACAGTTTCCGGCATCAAGGAAATATTTTCAACACTTTACTGTACAGTTCTATGTGAAAAAGTTGCTAAACAAAACATCTTTTGTAGCAATTATGCTAAAATGCATACTTTAGCGATGCGATACCAGGAAAATTATTCCCCGTTTTTGGTAAATATAAAAATTAATCACCAACAAATGCTAGAGAGATCCATGAATAATAACATACAGATAAATAGTATGAACATGATACACAAGCTGAAATTTAGGTTGGGATTCTATTTTTCTCTAATTTAACAACCATGTTCATTCATTAGAATTCCTATAAATTTGTGTACAAAAATCTTTCGAAAACTTTAGAATAACAACTTGCATTCATACGTGTGAAAAAGTCTGAATTAAGTGAATTTGCTAAAACTTATGTACGCTAAAATATTGGCTTTGAGTGAGTAATGATTGGAATAAGTGGAAGTACTGTACAGGCACTTCAGCTGAACTGTCCTTATTGCAGTGGCAAGCTTTTAAAACCAGAGCAATATTGTTTTTGTTTTCATCAACATCATAATCATCAAAATATTTTGGTCATGTAATTACCCTTTTTATGCTGTGAAGGCACGGCAGGACTTGTCCCATCATCATCATCAAGCAGCATCTCGGGCTGTAGGAAACCATTCACCGGGTTCAATGTATTCTGAATGAACAAAACAAGAAGAAAGTTTATAGATGTTATGCAGAATGGCAAACATATGACTGAGGATAAATAATACAAACATTTATGTTTTCATTATAGGTCAGGCACAGGACCTGGAAGGGCATGTATCTTAATAACAGATGCCCCCCCCCCCTCTCCACTTCTCAACATATATAATAATAAAAAACAACTGTTCAACCACAATTAATTGTTATCTTATTAAGAAGAGAGAGAACAGAGTGATGAATCTAAATTTTTATCCTGTGCCGCTGTCTGCCTCCAATGGATGTCTTATAAATGTAACTGCATTATGATCTGTATACAATCCATCTACATGCATAGAGAAAAGAGTTTTAAATTGTCCCTATAATGGTTCACATAATTTGTATTTCATTCTACACAATTTCGACAGAATTGCACAAGTGAAGTCTATCACTTTATTATAATGTTTCATTCATTTAAAAAATTAAGGTGAATCTATTCAATGTTCCAAGCAATAAGAACTTCAAGTCTCACTCTTTCATTCTGATTAATTTTGAACATGCAATGCACACTCAATTCAGAATAATAATAATAATGAATGACTTTTATATAGCGCTTATCGACTCTTCATGAGAATTCCCTAAGCGCTCTACAATTGCAGCTACAATTGCAGATCCGAGTCATGTAGACAAGATAGCAAAACCTTTTTATGCTCCAGTACATGAATGTCCTGTTCATATCAATAATCACATACATTGTACCAGAAATGAGTATTCAGAATACAAAAAATTAATTTTAAGTATAGAAAGACTCTTTCATACATTGATTGGTTACTATTGTTTCTTTTTCTAGTTTGTATTTTCATACAAAAAAAAAATTCAGTGTATGATCTTTGGAATACAGGAGAAAAAAGACTATCGTTTCAACAAAAATGTGGTAATGTTTATCTGAAATAACGATGCATTGTGTTTCCATGGTTTTATTATTCAAAGTCTGTAAAAGTATTCAAAAGAAAAAAAGTCTCCAGGACAGTCTTCTTCAATTAATTCAAATAGTGAAAATGTCATACCCATGCCAGGGGCAACAAAAAAATAAAAGATTACTCTACAAAAAAACTCTCATTAAAATGAAAAAAAAACATCAAAATCATCATCAATCTTTCAGGGCTTTGACTTAAGACCTGCACAATTTAAACAACCAGCCCACTTTGTACAAAGCAGTAAATGTTGTACAAATATTGTCAAAAGAACTAATTTTTACAAGTCATAGTGTGCCAAGTTCATTTTAGACACAAATGTACATGTATGTGTACATTGTAAAGGTCAAGTTCAGCCAACACTACACTTTATCCAAGATGACTTCAAACATGTACATGTATCAAGGGTGGGTGGATAAAATCTGAAAATGTCAAGGATTTCTGAGAGAAAAAAAGTGTGCAAATATGAGCTCAAAATAGAGATATGTGTACTGTACATGTACAAAATTCTAGGTCTTGAACTTGGCTTTCCCTTCAATATCAAGTGAATTAAATTACAACAATCTCTATCAGAATTTGATTATGTTCTGTATGATGGAAGTCTATAAAGGCACGCACCTTATTTCTGAGCAAAAATAGAACAGTAAAATATATTATTCAGTAACTGAATCTGGTATCATTCGAAGGAGAATATTCTGAAGATTATGAAGATATAAATATTGAACAGAAAAAAGCAGAAAAACCATCCACGAGGAACAGTTTCCGACAACGTCTTTCAAACTGTAGTGGTTTTTGGAACACATTTAAAGGCACGCACTGCTCTTTTGCCGATCAAATAAACGATAATTATCAACTTTTATTGCTATATTTTCTACTACCTAATGTCATAAAAATTCTAGAGATTAATATGAAATAGTATAGAATCATTGGTATTAAAGAAAACTAACGATTTTGTGCCCAATTCTTGACTGCATTAGCAAAAAATTATGTTCGCAAAAGCTTCCTTAGTCCCATACGTAGACAAGCTACAGAGTTTTTCTAGCGCGTATTTGCCATAGATAAAACGCGCATTTTGAATGCGTGCCTTTTTATTACGCGTGCCTTTATATGAGCGGACCATACCTTTAAACTGATTATATACATGTACATGGCGTACATTGTACATTGCTGTCATTTTTTGTGGAATTTAATTTTCATCAATTTTGCAAGAATCAATTTGCTAAAATATTCCAATATAAAAATATTTCCACTAAATATTTCACTTGTATATGATGGTCTTACAAAATGTGAAAATAATAGCCCACTATTGAGCAAATAAGTCTTTGCATTGAGTTTGCTAATAGTTTATAAATGCCAAGATACTGGCTTCTACTATATTCTAATTCGAATGATGAGTGATCAAAATTTCTTTAATCATGCTTGAACCTAAAGAGCAAATAAATACTTTATAATGTATGTGTATGATCAATAATATTGTCAATCTCATTCATGCTTTTAATAAATACACACCATATGTCATGAGTGAGAGAAATATTCTGTGGCAAGAAACAATTCCAAAAATTATGAAATTGGAAGGAATTTATCAATTTCCAAGATTGCTGACACAGAAGAAAACATATCAATGATCAACACTTTTGCACTTGAACAATACTTTATTGACCATGATATATTCCAATAGATTAATTTAACAAAAAAATATTCAATGAGTACTATAGATAGAACAAATAAAAACATTAACATCTGATAAATGTAGTACTCTCCGGTTACAGAGAATATACCACGTACGTATGCATTTGGGCATTCGCCTATATTATGTGGGGATCTGATGAAAAACCTACATGTAGTATAGATATGTTTGATTTTCATATATACTGAAGCCTGTACTACATATTCTGGGGGGTTTTTTTAACTGAAAGCGCAATTGTCTAACAGCATGAATATCCTTGCTTTTAGTATAATGGATAACACTTTGTTAGTTTCATAAACACCATCTGCAAAGTATTAGACAGCAGGCTATGGCATTATCAATCCATGGAAAAGTATTTAAAAATTGACAAATAAAATTGAATTCTTTTACTAGCATAATGTAATTTTTTTCATTGATGATGGGGTTGTTTAAAAGAAATTGGAAGAATTGAATTCAATGAAAGAGTGTAATAAAATCTTCCCTAGAGGAATTGAGTTTTAAAAATTTAACTTCAGAACAGTAACGAAGAGAAAAAAAAACTATATTCAAATTTTGCATGCAGTGAAAATTTATAAACAAAATAATACAGTACTTTACAGAATCACAAAAAAAAAGTATAAAATATTACTTAAATCTCAAAAAGTGCAAGTACATGTACATTATGATCAGAAATTTATAATGCATCAAAAAATTACAATGAAATTATAAGAACCAACTGTAAATACAACTTGCACGTTCAAAATGAATCAAAGTTTTCTAGCAGTAAACAAATCCCATCAATTTTGTTTTCATTAAAATGTACCTGCTTAAGTTCTATCGGTTTTCATGGATTAAATGCAAAGTCTTCAAAACATTTGAATTGAACTTGGCGTAATAAAATGAAATACATTTACCCTATATCTATTGTTTAGATGGACATAGATTTATGAGAATATATTATTGATGTTCTCAAGATATATGCTTGAAACTATTCCTAAAGATTACTGGGTGCTACACTTTACATCTAGATGCTTCGTAGAATAGCGATTCTGGATTTTATGAATTTTAGTGGGTTGTTTTCTTTGAAAATGTTTAATACCTATTTTGGAGAAAGAAAGGTGGATTAAAAATAACCTTCAAAGCAGACTACTGCATGCCAAGCTAAATACACGTTTGTTAAACTTTGATTCATTTTAAGAGGACAAAATATTATCTCACAAAAATGAAATCTCACAGGCAACAGTTTGGATAGACGTTGTACTTACTTCACTATTAACTGGAAGAATTGTATACTGTACGTAAACAAAACCAAGATATTCTTAGAAATCGTGTTTAGAATAAGATGTATCCTTAAAATGTGGAAATGTGGATACTGCA
>BQKZ01003722.1:0-33746 GCA_036244855.1 Temnopleurus reevesii
ATCCTGACTTTACTCATTCTCTTGAAAACGATGAGAACATGCTCATCGAAACGTCGAGAGTGGGTAGGTCCTTTTCAGGACCACTCACATTTCCAAGAAAGATAACTCGTTGTACCGTGAAGCATTATTCTCATCATTCTTCCACGAGTGAAACCTTCAAACAATATTTGACACCTTATTTGTTTCCAGAGGTTATTTCACAGCTGAGTAATTCCATTTTAAGTATAAAAAGGTACAGACCTAAAAACTGCAAATCAGTAAGTGATCTATTGTAGTCACATTGTTAAACTATGGAAATTAAATGGATATCATGCCTGTGATTGGAAAGATTGATGAATAAAATAATGAATAATCAATGTTAATCAATTTGTAAAGATGTTTATTACAATGAATGGTAACAATTTAAAAGATTCACCTGATAAAAGCTCATTTATTTGTTCACTCCTTAATCAATCATTTCTTCTTGCTCTTGCATCAATTTTATCCATTTAAAACCACATTTTCATGGTAACAATACAGTAAGTCTATTACAAATTTTGCAGCTTTTACTCTCACACCTTTATTAATCTCATAAGGAATTGCTTAGCCATGGTAAAACATCTGTAAATAAATGAGATGTCCTTCTTTAGGCAATAAATCACTCTTTTCAGTGATATTGCTTGATATAGAAGATATGGAAATAAATTTCCTACATTTTTTCTATGTGTCCGTACATTTGGATTTCCAAACTTTTTTTGAGGAGTTTATAAGAAGGTTTGAGACCACATACATGTTCTCTTTATAGAAGGGAACATAGTATAGAATTATGACTATAGAATTTATGGATGGCTGAATCAAGGGAGCCATCATGTTGTGTGAGCATATACAAATGTAACATCAGTTTTATAAGAATCTAATTTCGATTTTCAGTATCAATACTCCCTCACAAATGAGTTTTTTCTCACTTTACCTGGTTGTTTGTCTCAAGATCGTCATATATCCATAGATAAACATAATGATCACGCCCGATGATGAATGGTGGAAGGGCGTAAGGTTGGCAGTTAACAGTCTTTCCTTGAAAAAACCAATCGATTATAGCTGCGATCCACCAGACACTGAAGTGATCAACGTAGACATCAAGATCCTTTTCCCTGACGTCACACCTTGGGTATCCAGTTGTAGATGCAGGAATCCTGTCGAACCTGTCTGAGTCTTTGCAAATGAGAAGGGTGTGCATTCATAAGAATTGAACAAGTGGTGGCTGTTTCCCACTTGAATCGTTACTTATTTTCAATTTATTCAATAAACCTTAAATCTGGCTTTGCACTGTGCCTTTGCCAGTGTATTGTATATTTTATCACAATGTATTGATTTGTATTTTGTTTGAAACGAAATAAATAAATAAATGAAATGAAATGAAATGAAATGTTGTATATGCAAGATACAAGCTACCTCAGGTAGTTTTACCCCGAGTAATCTGCTCCTTTTGGTGGCGTTAAAGGCTTTTGGTTAAAATTTTGATGTATGATAAAGTACATGTATGTAACAAATCAACCACTTCCTGATTAGCCATTTGTTCATGAATCATGCAATGATATCATTTTTCAGGGTAAATTACATGTACCATGAGAATTTGGGGTGGTGTAACATTTTCACTATATTCCCTAATTGAAAGTGACAATCATAATGCATATTTGTGATCAAAATAAAAAAGAGCAAGCAGACTGGCACGCTTAATAAGCAATTATGTATGAACAGAACAGAACAGAACATTTTAAATGTTTCAACTCCTCTACATTTAAACGGTCCTTAACTCATTCCACGTTTTCTTCGCGTCAATGAACATCCGTTGGCCTGTTTTATTCGCATTTTTGCACAGAGTTCCAATACAAACATGTACACTCCCTAAACAATACAACACACAGGGGGTTTACGGGTGAACGCACAAAGAGTTAAATGTACACATATTTTCTTGTCCAATATTGGAGCCCTTGGTAATTGAGTTCTGGGCCAGTAAATTACTCTATGGGGGTGTTGTTCAAATTTAACTGCAAATCAACTGCAAAGTTGTACATTATAATGCACATTTTCATTTGCGCACAGTATGCGCATTCAACAAGATGCGCATGAAACAATGATTTTGATTGGCACGTTCCGATCAACTGCAACTTATGATCAATTGCAACTTTTGAACAACACCCCCTATGACATATAGTACACATTTTTAATTAAAAGATGCTAGGATCATTAAAAAAAATCGACACCTACCTCTGGAGCGTGTGTAGAACACAATTTTTGCTTGTCCTGGATTTGAGAAATAAGCATTGTGATCTAGTGTAACTTTGCAGGGTTCCGTTAATTTCATCCTAGAAAGAGAGAATCTTATCCCACAGGAAATCAATGCCTCGTTATCTGGGAGAATCAGGTCCTGTGGAGTCTCCGTCAGAAAATCCCACTCTATGTCAACTAAATATTAAACAAACATAGTGCAAGGTGAATCATATAGTATACTGGATTATGTACACAACAAAAAACTAGTATATCCTGAGCTCAGATTTTGTTCAGCAAAGCCGCAGGCAAAAGTAAATAGATATGCATGCATGTTAGATAAATTAGGGCTTGTCTTGAAAGGGTGGGGAGCAGCGTTTGGCAGTGGGGGAACGTTAACTAACGTTCAATGCCACTGGTGCGGGGAGGGGCTTGTCTCAAAAGGGTGTATTGAACAAAAACGCATGTATTCTGGCATTTCAGACATTAACCGTACTGAGTACTGAATTTTTTTCTTTGGTTTCTTTTTTGTTTGTGTTTCTGTTAACGTGTAAGGGAAGAGAGCAAAAGTCGCTAAGGGTTCTGACTGCATCCTCCCCCATAGAATACAGCCATTAACGACTGCATGCCAATCCCGTTCTCTATTGATATCCAATCTCCCCGTTCCACCCAATGCCGCCATTGAAGACATTTTGCTTCCTGTCTGGCACGCTCATAATTCCGGCTTGGAACAAACGATATTGATTCTATTAGAGGATGGTATAATTCCAGTTCTCTCCTATGCTGAATGGGGTGTCTATCAAACAATAGGGGAGCATGCTGCTTGGGGGCAGAACGAGGAGATTAAAAGGAATTATATCAATTACCTCAGGTAGAATGCATCTTGAAGCCATAAGCACTTTTGCTCCCTTCCCTAACAGGCGTGTGCTTGGGTGATTTATTTTTCGAAGTTGTCTTTCAAATGATTTGTCTCACAGAGCCAAATTCATGAATATGTCTGCCCTGCGTGTGCTCATGCAGCAGTAGATCGTCATTGCATGCGTCCCATTACAATCAGAATAACAGCGAAAAGGAAGAGTACTCATCAAACATGTATATAACGTTCGTTATGGAATTGCTAGAATGTAGGTTATCTTTACTCATATTAAAGGTACGGCCTCTTCTGACATATTATTGTGGCCATATACAGTGTAGTTAATTGTATGCAATTATTGCTTCAATCCTATACGTTTTGGTATTGAGGTAATTTGTGAAACTATGTACCATGTCATGTTTGTTTTGCTGTAAATAAAATCCTCCAATTGGAGGTAAAACGAAAAGAAAAAAAATTCGGGTGATTTTTACTGTTTCGTGGAGTTACTCAATAATGTCTTTGGGATAGATGTGTTTTCTGTTGGGAATATGAAAAGGGAGAACATTATTCAGTAGAAATATCATTTATCATCAATGCATTAATGAAAAGGAGAAATCAAACTTTGCATCTATTATTAAAAGCAATACAGATCACCATTAACTCAGGCTAAGAGAAATCTCCCAGAATGAGACCAATCGTTCTGATGAGTTGTTTGAGATTGCCTCATGTCTATTTTGGTGCAAAGTATTTCTTTTATACCCTGGACATATACAGTCCATGTTCACCCAAGTATGAATTAAAATTGATTATGTAAGTGGCATGTGATATATATATATATAACAATAGATTATCTATAAATGTGAAAATCATCTGATAATGGTCTGGAATGAATTATTGACAGACATTTCAAAGGTGTAAAAAAAATTGTACACTCTGTATATTGTTTTTTTCTCAAAAGCTATACTGCAGAAATCTTGCACTGCAACGTAAGGTTTTGCAGTCAGACATCAGAGTTGATACATCGTCCAACATATTGACATTAACCTAATTAAAAGGTCTCCTTACTCTTATACTGTCACTGAGGCAATAAAGAAGTATGTCTGAAATGATTTCATTGGGACTACGGCAGCAGTAACCAGCAAATCTTATTCTTCGTTTAGTAATGTCTTCCATATTTCTGCCTTCCTTTTATGTTCTTTCTAACCAATATTCTGTACAAGCAATAGGAGTTGAGTTGTGTCATCTGGTCCAGCCTTTAAGTATTTTTTTCAGAGTCCTTGTTTCTGAACCATACAAAATGATACTTTCAACACTGAGGGGAGAGTTGAACTCATATGCAATTATTTGACATCCACTTGGTGTAGCCTACTGCATGCATTCCCAGAAAAAGTTATTATGATAATGAGTTTCGGACAGTGGGACAGATGGGACACATGGGACAGACGGGACAACCAAAAAACATGCCTTACATTTATGGAGGCAAACAAAATACGAAAAAGTTTTGACCCGAATATTTACAAAGTGCAAAAAATTATACACACCCTGTGCATAAGACCTTCTTGAAAAGCGAGACATGGCACTTTCATTAGCAAACTTACTCTTGTTGTAGCTTCATTATATGATGTTGTGTAATTTTCCAAAACAATACGCTAGTTAAATCTGCAATATCATTAGCCCCAAATGCTAAAGATATGATTTTGTTTAAATTCTTAAGTCTGAAGGCTTCTACAGTGCAAGCTGCTTTGCCAAGTACCATTGGGTTTTGGTTTAGCAGCTAAAAAATGAAAATAGCAAAAATCTCCTTTGTGTTGTTTTAATTAGACTGTTCCATTACCTATGTCCTGCTCCTCTCCATCTGTTCCTCCTTCAGCTCCATGGACCTTGAGACCTTCAGGTCTATCGCCTTCCTGGACGACATCACTCTGTGGCACCGTACCCATTGTGTCCTGCCCTTCCCCACTGGTTCCTCCCTCAGCTCCTTGGACATTGAGACCTTCAGGTCTATCGCCTTCCTGGACGACATCACTCTGTGGCACCGTACCCATTGTGTCCTGCCCTTCTCCACCGGTTCCTCCCTCAGCTCTTTGGACATTGAGACCTTCAGGTCTATTGCCTTCCTGGACGACATCACTCTGTGGCACCAAACTCATTCTTCCCTCGGCTCCCTCTGTTTTTTTAGCTCCTGATCCCATATCTTCAGCTCCATCTGTAGTAGGTGACACCTCTCCACCCCCTTCCATGTTCTTCTTCTTGACCGTCTGCTCGTCTTCCCCTTCTTCTCCCTCAGAGGTGCTTTTTTTCCTCTCACTGCTGCTGCTGCTGATGATGATGCCACTTTTGGGTCCGCCTTGAATTTCATCCAAAAATAAAAAGCCGAAAGTATTACTGTTTTATCATTATAGATACATTTATTTAAGACAATTCCTAATGTACTTTGTTTTATTTTTATAGAAAATATTTCATTTTTCAAAAAAGTATCAAAATAAACATGCTTAAAGATTTCAAGCTGGTTTGTCTGCCACAAATTAAGAATAGAAAATGCCTAAAAAACTTATCTTTTATTTTTTAGTCCAAAACTTGGTCATTTTGAATATATTTTATGAAACCTGCATGTCATATTTGTGGCATGCAAAGTATAAAGCTAATTGCAAATTTAACACTTGCATCCCTCAAAGGATATGAAAGGCCGATAGGGTATTAATATATATGTACATGTACATTGCAGACTCTACAAATATATAATTCAAGTAATATTCTGTCGTTTAAAAAGTGTGATTTTAAGGCAAAATCGTTTTTGATGAAAATGATTATAAGCTGAAACAAATTTTATTACATAAATAAATATCTTTAGGGCATAACACTTTCTTTTTTTTTTGACTCTTTTGATTGTTTTTGCAAAGATTGGTAGTGGAAACTGCTTGTGATCTAAATATGTGTGATGATTTGCTGTAGGTCCAATGACATTTTATCGAGCAATAATCGAATTGTGAGGTCATGTTGTGTCAGACCAGGGGCGGTATTCTTGTAGCTGTCTTATATCGGTTTCTTATCTTTTGTCTTATCTCTATCAGATTTAACAGTGCTAAGACAGTCCGAAAATCTGTACTTGGAAAACTCTCTTTTCTCCCTCTTATCCCGAAGGACCCGCCTATCTTATCTCAAACAACAAAGCAAAATGAATCTTCTATTCCCCTCTGAAACTCATTGACCAATGAAAAGCTTAGCTGAAAACCCTGTGCAATACAGTTTCAATACGCTGTAATACTTCACTTACTGCGCACTAGCAAATTAATTGTCTTAAAACCATCACTTGTTTGTTTTAAAGGTAGAATACTTCTTTTGCAGCCTAAAATTTGACTTTCCAAGATTGTTGTGTTATGTTGAAGAGTACTAAATGTTAGAACTTATCACCAATGACTTTGACTTTGACTTTCCAAGATTGTTGTGTTATGTTGAAGAGTACTAAATGTTAGAACCTATCACCAATCAATTAAGCACAAAGATTGGTCATGATAGGCGTATTTATAGTTATTCCAATAATAATTCTTCTATTCGGGCACCGAACTAATTCACCATACGTTCAAAATTCAAAACAGCCGTTAACCCCTCGTTGACCAATAGCGCAAGAGTCTCTCTCAGTGCGTATTCCGCATGGTGTGGCAGTGTATTGAAGTGCGCACTATATGTGCTCTTACGTTTTGTGTGTGTGGTACCGGAATACGCTAGGAGTATCGCGATACCGTTGATTTCAAGATGAATTATGATAGAATATAATTTAATTTGAATTAAATATTCTGGACTACATTCGACCAAAATACTTCAGAGAGGTTATTATTTTGGCATATCTGAGGTACACAACAAGTTGTAAGCATAACTGTAATGTGTGCAAATGTAGTTTTCTACCTTTAAGCCCATGTTAAAAAAATTCATCATGTTGCATCAAGCCTCGCAGGTAAACATAATTCATAGGTATTAAAACAAAAGTTTTAAGACAGCTAGGAGGTGTCCTAAATCTCTATGCGAAATAATATGTGAGATAAGATAAGACAAAAGATACTTTTCAGAATACAAATTATTTTATCTCTCTTGTGCGCAATAAGTTGCGCGTTGCATTTTAATAACGTGCAGGGAAGATAAGACAAAAGTTAGGACACCAAGATAAGACAGCTTCCAGAATACTAATTAGGATAAAAGATAATTTTGGAGATAAGACACCTTCCAGAATACTGTCCCAGGCTATGATTTGCTGCTGATATCCTGTTACCAGCGCGACATGCCAAAGAGTCGGGCCATTCGCGACTCAGCCAGCACACTACCAGTTTTCAGAGTGTTGCATTTGTTTGAACCTTTATTCCTCAAGTGTGTAAAAGCACCGATGAATGTTGTGCCCTTTTTACCTCAAATTTTGCCTCAAGCTCTGACCCAAGAGAGGCAGCAGGGAGCTCTAGCCAACATAGTTTTCCCCTCCCCCAATGTGCTCACATGAGAATTAAAATAAAGTTACATGTATTACTGGGTCTCTTATTTGTTCCCCTACAGGTTTGAAATAAAAATGAATCAAAATGAGCACAAAAAATATCTGAATTTTATAGGAGTGTACAGATGCAGAACTATGAGGATGGGGAATATGGCTAGAGGAGAGGGCAGTTGCAGAAAAAAAAATTATTCTCCAAAACTAGTACATTCACATGCGATGGTATGAATTTACGAGACACATTCTGTATATTCTGTGATAAAGAGATATAATGATCTCAGAATAATTATTACACATTGCTAACGAAACTCTGCATGTATCGCTAGTTGACTACCATGCTGTATTGCTGTTTTCCCCATGGATTCAGTATACCTGAATGTTCCATTGTAGCAGAGGTGTCTTACCTTCAGTTCCACGACGCTGTACAACTTTCCGTGAACTTTAATATAAAGATAGACAGATAGAACAATGGTTTATTGCATGAAATCGTTTTGTAGTTGTTTAGGTTCAATTATAGGGGAGATATCAAACATTTTGTAATGAGAGTAGAGTTTCCTTAGGGAGGGGCATAATAACAGATCTATTGCATTAACCAGGAACTGTGCTTTACTTTAAAGAAAATGTTTTGTTAAAGAAAGTGTTTTGTTACAGAAACTGTTTTGTTACACACGGTTGTGCTTGAATCCGAGGCAAATTTATGAATTAGTCGTGCAGAATTAGTCATGCGAGATCACCACTTTTACAAACTGGAATCCTGGACACTTCTCTGTAGATAGTCCGTGGTTATATAAATGGTATGGAAACCTTGAGGATCGAATCAGTCTGTACGAGTGGATCTTGTTGATACCTTTAAAGGGGAACCAACCATTGTAAATTTAGTGCTCTCATTAAATGACAAAAAATCAGATAAACAAAGTCGGAAAACAGGTTAAAAAGTAATGAATTTTCAAAGTTACAGAAATATGACAATCCCGATCGCTGATGAGGGTCTGTGTTATTGGCAAATTCAACGTAATCTGTGACGTCATGTCGGACAACTCCTCATTCATTCTATATACAAAAGTTCACATTTTCTTCTTTTTTTCGAAAGTCTACAAAATGCAATTTTTCATTTGTGGTATAGCATCTCTTCATTGATTCTGCATGTATTTTGAGAAGAATCATGTTGCAAGTTTACTTTAAATTTAACATTAATCCATTTTTAAAAATTATATGTACAAAGTGAATGAGGAGTTGTCCGACATGACGTTACAGATTTTGTCGGTTGTTGCCAACCGCAAGGATCCCCATGAGCGGCAGTGATCGTCAAATCTTTGTGAATTTGAAAACTCATAGCTTTTGAATGGATAGTCCGATTTCGCTAAAATTTTTACAGTTTGTTCATTTAATTTTTCTTCATTCAATGAGAGCATGATAATTCCAAGGTTTGGTTCTCCTTTAATGTGAAATATCCCTTTCAATGCCAAATGATTTGCGTTCATGACATTGGAAATCAATGGTAAGTCCAAGGGGGTCAACGTCTAGCAGAGGTAGAAAAAGTTCCTGCTTTTTATTTGAAGTCATGTGCTCAATGTAATGATACTAAGAAGCGGTATTCTTGTGTTTTGACACAGACTCGTAAAACAGAGTTTAACTGTAAAATAACTACCATTTGCGCTCAACATCATTTTCTCATACATCCACCTAAGGCATGTTTGTTGGAATTTGGCATCGGTTTCACAGTGCGGCAAAAATGTCATTTTTCTTTGCTATTTGTTCTACAGGTTTGCAAAGAACTCTGTTGTGATCACTCTGTCTATAATCTTCACAAATGAATACAAACAAAGTATCATCCGTAAAAGCTTTGAAAATTTGGTAAGTATCAAAGAGCCATCGAACTGTGGTATTTGTGGCCACCACATTTGTACTACAGCCTTCAGTTTCCAGGATATTGATTAATCTGATTCAAATCCAATCTACTCACAGAAGACAACTATGCTACTCCAACGAAACCCAACTTTCTACCCAATCATTTCTCTACTCCAACCAGAGCTACTGTAGCATCCATATCAAATGGAAAAACAGACCTCTTACAGTACTCATTATCAACTTCCAGTGAGCTAGCGATAAACGTGCAGAAATTCCAAACCTCATTTATTTATGTTTCTACTACCGCCCGAATGTGACGGATAAAAATAGTTTGACCTTGTTGAGCACATCTCTTGAGAAGGCAGTCAATTTGAGAAATGCATTTCTATTCATTGGACGAGATTTCAATTTGCCTGAATGGGATTGGGAAATGGCTACTCTTAAGCGAAGATCACCATGCCAAAGACTGCACAACGAGCTCATAAGCATTGCATATGACAATGGCTTTAATAGAACAACTGGTGAAAGAGCAAACAAGAGAGAGTAAAACTAAGTTTCACAAGTAGAGGTTATTCCAGGCCTTTCAGACCACAGCAAAGATCCATCCTGTGAGTTCAGTGTTCATGTTCTGCTCCAAAATAGTAATGATAATAATAAGATAATTTATATAGCGCAGTCACATTATGGATATACTTTACTGCGCTGCGATGTTAGGGTCTGTGGATATTTTTTGTATATTCTTTTGTAAATACTCTACAGGTACTGGTATAAGCAATATCTGTGCTCATTATGTTAAATCCTAATACAAATTTGCCGCAAAATAGTATTGTAGCACTACATGTAAAGAAACCATTGCATTGAATTTTTGTAACCAAGGACATGTATCATACAAGCTTGCTTTTCAACATGTCCTTTTCTGTTTTTGTTTTATTTTTACATATCTTTAATTTTATGCCTTAAACATTCCTTTTCTTTTTTTTGGTAAAAATGTATTAATATATATTCATGTTCATTAAATTGTTTGTTTGTTATTAAAAAAATGGAAGAAACAGAATAAATAAATAAATGAAATAAATGAAACATTGTTACTAAAATAATGCATAAAGGTACAAGATGTTATTGAAAAGCTTTAAGAAATAAATGAGTTTTCAACAAGTTTTTAAAAACAACTACAGATGGATATGATCTTATTTCTATCGGCTATTTGTTCCACAGTTTTGGAGAAGCACAGCTAAAGGCGCAGTCACCAAGTCACCAAGTGTCATTTTTGTTTTAAGGTGTGGTAGTTTTAGAATATGTTTGTCCTGTCTACTTCGTAAATTGTAGGAATATTTGTTCGACTTAAACGATAATAATTCAGACAATCCTTTGTCTTACGGGCAACCAATGTAATTTAAGAAGACAATACAAATAATCAATGTCACATGGTACATGTACTTATTTCATCTTTCATTTGCTGTCTGGTTGATTGTATATATGTATTTTATTGTACTTATATTTTTTATGTATTTTATTTTAATGAACTTGAATAAATGTACTTGACTGAATGAAAGAAAACATTGAAATAATTCTTGCCTTATCCCAACATGAATAAACACTGATTGACAGTGCTTTACCGAGAAGCTATGAAAAAAATCACAGACATTCTCGGGTAGGAATCGAACCCACGATCTCCTGATGACTAGACAGGTGTCTTACCACTAGACCGCCGAGAACAGATGGTAGTGGTGGACTCGATTCGTGTTACAGCAGCAGGTACAGCGTAAATAGTCAAATTAGCACTAATTTTCTTATTAAAGAGATAATCGCATGACCCTCTCTTACCTATGCTTTGTTCCTTGATCAATGCAATAACCGATCAGAACACAAAAGACTCAAAATTCCTAAATAAGCACCCCCCCCCCCATATCCCGCCTCTCGCCGGGTCGCCGCCCTTGGCAGCATATAATTATCTTCATTCTGACCAACCCATGCTACGAGACCCCGTCATATAGACGCAGGTTGGGGACGGTGGGGGGGAGGGGGAAGGCGTAAGAGAGGGTCATGCGATTATCTCGTAAATAAGAAAATTAGTGCTAATTTTACTAATTTACTTCAATAATCGCATGACCCTCTCATACCTATGCTTAGTCACACTGACCAACACCGAAAACCCCAGGGTGGCCAAAGGCGAGAGGTAGAGGGGGTAAGAGGGTTTCGACAGCCCCTGCGTTGCTGCATTCAACGCCGGGGCAACGAAACGCTCCTCCCCTGCAATGTCGCATAGGTAAGAGGAAGGAAGGTGAACTTAGAGCGTCAACCACGGCCTTCCGTAATCCTCCGCTGGCACGCCTGCCAGGAGCGCCCGTGACGAGCTGACACCACTGGTGTCGAGGGCTCTGGGGGCTCTGCCCGAAGTGAGTGCTTCGGGCCCCGCTGCCTGATTTCCCCGGCGCTCCATCTGGGTATGGAGAAAGGGGGAGGCAGCCAAAAAGGGCTCTGGGTGGTGACAAGCTGGCCGGGTGGCGGTCAGGGGCCCTGACGGGCGCCCGACCCAGTCCTCCCGGATCGAAGAGGGGTTGGGGAGTTTGCTCGGGCAACTTCCACCGGCTTTGAGGAGGCGGCCTCGAGCGCGGCCGACCCCGTAGGATGCGAGGCTGGCGAGGCTCCCCTGCGATGCTTAAGGCATGGCGTGAGCTAAGACGAAAACCACCGCCGCTCGCCCGCCCAACTGCTGACTGTCCGAGGGACGGGTAACCAAGGCGGAGGCCCTCCTCCTGGCCTGCGCGCTGCCTGGTGTCCCGGCCGCTGACGTGAAGTCAGGGCAGGGGACCCAGCGACCCGTGTGGGCCCCAGCGCCAGTGACCGCTGGTTGGGTCGACTGGGCGGGAGCACCGCAGGGATCGGGCGCCCGAGGCGCGCTTCCCCAGGGGTCATCGTGCCCCCAGGGTCGTGGAAGCCAGGGGACTCGGGGAGCTCCGACAGCGGCCTGGTTCTCTGGGCAGTCAGGGGGTGGCCTGGGGGGCCCCAATGGGCGCCCCTAGCTGTTCCTCGGTCCCTCGAGCCCCTGGGGTGCTTGCGCTCCCCTGGGGCCTGATGGTCTGAGCCCGGGCACGAGGGGCGATGGGGCCATTTACCCGGTGGAGGACCCACTCCGTGCGGGGAGGGACCTCCCGCGGGAGAGGGGATCTGACGCGTCAGAATATCCTGTCCCGCCCCGCACTAGCCCCTAGGCCATACGCTGGCGCTCTCACGTTGTCCGAGAGGATGAGCGGCCCGTCACCGTGCCTGGGCCTCCAACAGGGCGGCCTGCGCCGTCGGCAGTCCCAGCCCGTTAATGAGGGAGAGGACTCAAGAGAGGCCGGTCCCCCAACCGGTGATCCTGGTACCCGTCGGCACGGGCGTTCAGGTAACTGGGCCGTTGCTCCGGGGGCCCCAGCATCCAGTTTCCTGGACAGCCAGGGGGCAGCTTGGAGGCCCCGACAGTGGCCCGTAGCAGCTCGTCGGACCTCCGAGCACCTGGGGAGCCTGCGCTCCCCTGGGGCCTGGTGGACCGAGGCCGGACATGGCGGGCGATGGGGCCATCCACCTGGGCATTGCACCTGTCTGGTGGAGGTCCCATCCGGCACTGTTAGGGGCGTGCCGCTCAGCGCCCAACTTCGAGCTTGGCAAACCGGGAGATTACCCGCGCGGCTCTCAGTTTGCCGTCAGGGCAGCAGTCCAGAGCCTGCCGCCCCCCCCCCCCCCAGGAAGAGGCGGTCAGACGCGTCTGCTCCATAAGGCTGGAGGAGACAGACGCTGACCACCCCTTGGAAGCGGCAGCGAGAGACGGCGTGGGCGTGAACGCCCCTGCTATCTCGCACCTCGCCTCTGTGGCACAAACCTGGGCCTCCTCCAGGACCGGTGCTGGCTCCGCCGACTCCGGTTGGACGAACGGACGCCCTTGCCACGGGCACGGGAGCGGTGACAGAAGCGACGTAATCTTTGAGGGAAAACAAAAGGGAAACACCCTCCCGCCTCCAAGACTAAGTCTCTCCGGGCACCTAAGAGGGGCGGAAGACCCCTAGCTGGAAAAAAAGCAGTGAAAAACCCCTAAGCGACCGGCCCTTGGGCGGGTCTGACGGGGAGGTATCTTTCTGAAGTCAGCACTCGGGAAGCCTTGCTTCCAACTATTTATTACATTTTTCCCGGACTAAGGTGTATATTCTCAGCAGGCAGAGACGTGACGACCTAGTGAAAAATAATTTCAGAGTCCGCAGTGCCGATTTCTCAAGCACTCCAACTCCACAGACGCCAAAACAAACACACGTGTAAATACAAGATGGCGGCTGACCCCTGCTCCAGAAGTCACGTTTGACCTCGGGCGCGTGGGAAAAACCACGTGCGGCTACCACGCTGTAATGAAGAAGTTACAAAATGGTTAACTCTACAACATCAAGGAGCAGATAAAACTAGGATAAGGACACCCTACCGCTACGAAAAACCAACCCTAAGATGTAAACAACCAAGCGTCAGGGGCTGGGAGATCAGATTTCTCCCGCCCCAATGCACTGGTCCAACCCGTGTGTAAATAAGGGGTTGTCGGGCCGGTTGATTTCTCTCGGCATGCTTTCTTCTAAAACGCGCCCTAGGATTACTCTAAGCGGAGGGTGGCGGCACCAGACCCCACAGAAACGTCCTAGGACGAATACACAAATCGAGTCATAAATAAGTAATTTCGCAAAAAAAGGGAACAATCTCACCCATCTGCAAAATCATGTCCGTCTTGTAGGCGCACTATACTAACAGGAATAATGAAGATAATTATATGCCGCTAATAGCGGCGACCGGGCGAGAGGTGGGGTATCAGGGGAGTGCCTAGGTATGGATTTTTGAGTCTTTTGTGTTCTGATCGGTTAGGGCATTGTTCAAGGAGCAAAGCATAGGTAAGAGAGGGTCATGCGATTATTGAAGTAAATTATCAATTGAATGATTTTTGTGTTGGGTGGATAAATAATTGATAATAATAATATGTAATTTATATAGCGCACGTATCCACCCTGCTGAGTGCTCAAGGCGCTTTACATTATTATTACCCTGGCTTTAGTCCAGCAGCCATTCACGGCGCACTTGGCATTTCAAAGAATAAATATTCCTACCAGGTACCCATTCACCTCACCTGGGTTGAGTGCAGCACAATGTAGATGAATTTCTTGCTGAAGGAAATTAGGTATGATTCGAACATACGACCCTCTAGTTGAAAGGCGAGAGTCACAAGCACTACACCACGGCGCCTCCACATGATCTCAACATGACTAGACAGGTGTCTTATCACTAGACCACCAAGAACCGATGGTAGTGGCGGGCTCGATTCGTGTTATAGCAGCAGGTACTGCGTAAATATCAATTGAATGATTTTTGTGTTGGGTGGATAAATAATTGAAATAATTCTTGCCTTATTCCAACATGAATCGAGCCCGCCACTACCATCGGTTCTCGGTGGTCTAGTGGTAAGACACCTGTCTAGTCATCAGGAGATCGTGGGTTCGATTCCTACCCGAGAATGTCTGTGATTTTTTTTTCATAGCTTCTCGGTAAAGCACTGTCAATCAGTATTTATTCATGTTGGGATAAGGCAAGAATTGTTTCAATTATTTATCCACCCAACACAAGAATCATTCAATGGGAAAGAAAACATGTATCTAAATATCAACTGCTGTCCTCAGATTATGTGCGAATATCAATACCCTAAAGTTTCTGCCCTATATTTCTTTCTTAATTCCACTCCGTCGATCAAATCGAAGGCAGCAAGTGGCAGTAAAATGATTGGAAGGAGAACAAATCCATGATCTCAGTAAATGCCAAAGAATCTGCATGATCTTTCTTGTTGATGTGCAAAGTGAATCTCGGGCAAGAATAATTCTGTTCTTGGATGTACACAGGCCTTCCAGCAGGAATACCAGCTCCTCACAAAACTCTGATGCTGTGGACTCGTTCCCGCGGCAATATGGTGGACATTAGATGATCAGTAAACGAAAAGCATGCACTCGTTTTTTTTTGGACATAAAATCGAAGCATTACAAGTTCGTTAAATTGCACCATACCTACCCAACATCTGCCACTGTTATTCAGTGAGAGATGATGGAAGAAAACAGGTTGGAAGAGTTCTGCAGATATTTGCCAGCGAATAGAGGTTAGAGGTTAGTGATGTCTCAGTTAGTGTGAGGTTAGTGATGTCTCAGTTAGTGTTAAAATGTCAAATTTCTCATTCTTCATGAAAAATATAGAGGGAGAAAAGGGAAGAATAGGGAAGAAAAAAGACATATTCAAAAGTACTATTGGGAGAAAAAAATACAAAATCAGAAATAAAGTAAAGATATTTGTATGAAAAATTAACAAAGGAAAATAACAGGTGCAACTTGTTTGAATAAATGTACACTTTTATTTTATAATACCCACCTTGCAAGAAGAGATAGTTCATGGTGCAGATCATCCAAATCTATAATGCGATGTCGATTCAGAATGAAGTTTCCTTGAGTCACTTGAGGCCAACAACCCTTCATAAAAAGAAAGTGAAAACATTTATTAGAAATGTATTTGCATGCCAAAAATGTGGAAGTTATTGAGACCCATAGAGACATCCAAATAGCTTTGGCTTTCATTTCATTCTAGATAATAAACTTAAAAAAAGAGCAATCCGGCCCACATTGGCCAAAAATGTATATCTTGGCATCACGCGAGAAGAGATTACTTGCAGAAAATGAGCTTTAAAATTTGGGTAATTACTTTTGCTTTCACAGTATTACGTGTAGGAATTTGATGATCTAACCCAGCCGTTCTCAATTACCTTTGCTAAAGCTCCACATTTCTTGTTGACACTTTCTACTGCTCCACTAATAAGGAGAGTGAAAGCCTTGTGAACGTCTGGCACGAATGTGCAATGGGTACCCCTCCAAAAAAAAAATACACTTATTGAAAATTCACATCAATTATAAGCGAGTGAGCGAAGGGAACGAGCTGATTTTTCGCATTCAACGCAAGTTTTCTCAAATTTGACCTGCAATGCATGTCAATTGACCAATGAAATCACATTTTAGTACCTTTTTAGTACTTTGCATAAATTCTCATTTAAATTTGGAAACAGATGTCAAGTAGGAGAGCTGAACAGAACACTTTAAAAGGCGACATATTATTGTTCAAATTTTCAATATGCTGCAATGAGACAATACAATGTATAACGTAGACGGCACATTGATTGAGTGAGGGTATACTCATTTACGCCGCCAACAATTTCCCCCAAGCTGAAATCCCGAATAATCATTGATAATTATGATTTGACTGTATCATCCCTCTACCATTTTCTTGTTGAAATTCATGGGCCTCAATTATTCTAACTTCACGTTGAGAAATAAAGCTCCTGATGTGTAAAAAATAAATAAAGGAAAAAAAAGCTGTTGCATTTCAAGCCTTAAAAGCCTACTGAAGCATACAAGAATTAAAAATATACTTTTTAATTTCCCTTCAATTTTTTTTCATTTGTTTAGGTTTTTACTGTAAATTGGGTTGCCGAATGTTCTTTTTTTTTCATTTTCGGCTCGCTCCCAGGTGCCACTCCGCAAGGCTCGAAGCGCACACGCCACGATTTGAGAACCCCTGATCTAACCTTTATAGTTTTTGTTATATATATATCTTGTCTGTTTTTATGGATGAAATTATAAGAATCGATAAAGTAAGGATGGTTTGAGTCATGTTTAAGCCAGGTTTCGGTTAATCCTATTATAGATAGTGGATTTTGTGATTGTTTTTTTATAAGATAAAAGTAGATTATCAAAATTTTTGTTCATACTTCTAATGTTCAAATAAAAAATTGAAAAGGTGTTCTTATTAAATTTCGAAAGTATTTCAGAAAATTTATTTGCAGTGATATAACTAGAAACTGAACGTTGGGCGGGATCATCAGAATCAAAATCAAGATCGATATCTTCAAACATAGAATTAGTCTTATCCATTATAAAATTATCGTATGAATTGATTAAGGAACTATCTTGATTTCCGGAATCTAACTGTCTGATCTGTCCCCTGAGATCATCATCATCAGTGTCATGGAAGGGGAATTGTTGCATATTACGAGACATCATGGCGTATCAGTGGTTTCACAAAGTTTACTGGTATAGTAGTAGCATAGATGATAGAAAAAAGCTCTTTCACATTGGCAGGTAACAGCGAGCACATTATCGATATACAGTGAAGAAATTAGACAAGTTGACAAATGACAAACATAGAATGGGTACACAAAACTAAAAGATGAAAGGAAAAAAATCGTGTGTAGAAAGAATGTTGAAATTACATACAGGTACATCTCTGCTGGAATGACTAAAGTTAGAGAGCAATCCTTGAATATAAAGAACATTATATGACGCTAAACAATCAGCATTTAGAAGAAAAAAATACTTTTATGAGGAAATCTCTTTATGTGTGTATGCATATAGATCTAGATATACACATGTATATAAACAAACAGATCCACATGTAAGTACGTACACATATACACACATACTTTCACACACGTACCCACACGCACACATATACATATGGGCACATGTATATGCGAGCGTGTGAGAGTGTGCAACTTTATCTAAAATAAGAGAGCGAAATTCATGGCAATAAAGTACATGTATTCCACGAAATATCTAAGAAGGGTAACAATATAATAAGGTATACTTGAGCGCACAAAGCTTGCTACGCAGTTGTAAGCGTGTGTATGCTAACAAATTTATTACGTAATACTAACTATAGCAACAAAGATTTCTTTTTAATGGGAGACTTCAACATAGATTTGATGAAACATGGGCACAATTCTGCTTCACAAGATTTTCTAGAACTATTATTATCTGTATCATGCTTGCCGCTCATTTCCAAACCAACCCGAGTTACAAAATCCACTGGTACCTTGATTGATAATATATTTTCCAATGTTATTTCGCATTCCAATTCTTAAATTGTCCTTTCTGATATTTCTGATCATTATCCCATTTTAGCACGCTACCCAATTTTTCAACCAGGAAACAACAATGGTACAATAGGTACAAGTTTAGATAATGCTGACTGGTCCGTCTATTCCAAAAATGATGTCGACACGTCTTTTAACATGTTTTCTAGCATTGTCGCTAACCAATTAGATTCCGAAACAGAAAATTAATTCAAATGACAAAAAACTGCCAAAACTTCCATGGATTTTGAGGTCTCTATTAAGATCAATAAATAAAAAGAATAACCTCTATTACAAGTTTAAATTAAAAGAACACATTAACACGAATTATTCGTTTGGAAAAGAAAAGTTATTTCATTAACCGTTTGGAAAGATTCAAACATGATATGCAAAATACCTGGAAGGTAATTAAAGAAGCAATGAATGTATTGAACAACAGGTCAGATTTAAAAAAGATTAAGTTCCAAAATGATACCTTCGAAGACCCAAAAGATATTGTAAATATATGTAATACTTACTTTTCATTAATTGGAGAAAATTTTGCAAAAGAAATTCCCCTAGCTAACATATTTTTTAGGTCCGGAAAATCAAAACTCTATCTTCCTTGTTCCTACTAATAGGCAGGAATTGACAAAAATCATCTAAGTTTAAAAGACAAGACCAGTTCAGGTTACGATGAAATAAATAATGTAATACTAAAATCTATGCTTCCCTCTCTTGTGGACCCCTTGGTTCATATTTTTAATCTGTCGCTATGCAATGGCCAATTTCCTAATGCCATGAAACTAGCGAAAGTTATCCCATTATTTAAGAAGGGTGATATAAATTGGATGTCGGTAATTATAGACCGATTTCCTTATTATCTTCATTCTCTAAGGTTCTATAAAAAATTGATATATTCTCGAGTAATTTCATTTTTTTTTAAACACAACATCTTCTCAAACTTCCAATTTGGTTTCCGTGAACAGCACAGTACCGTACATGCTTTAATGTCATTTGTAGAAAAAGTATCCCAAGCCACTGACTTATCGTCACATACTCTTGGAATATTCCTAGACTTCTCCAAGGCCTTCAACACAATCAATCATGATATTTTACTTTTCAAATTGTCCCATTATGGCATACGTGGGAAGGCCTTGGAGTGGTTTAGGAGCTACCTGTTGAATCGAAAACAATATGTAATTTTAAATGACCGCGAATCTGAATTACGTGACATTCGTTGTGGGGTGCTGCAAGGGAGTTTACTTGGCCCGCTATTGTTTGTTCTATATATCAATGATTTTTACAGATCATCTAAACATTTATCGTTCATTCTTTTTGCGGACGATACAAATATTTTCTTTTCTCATAAAGATCCGAATGTTTTGGTTGACACTGTTAATATCGAATTATTGAACATTTCAGAATGCATGGATAAGAGCTAATAAGCTTTCTCTTAATCTTGAAAAGACAAATTTTATGCTTTTCAGCAATACCCTAGATTTTTTACCTTCTGATGTAGTATTGGATAACACTACCTTAAAGCAAGTCTCTAACACTAAATTTTTGGGTGTTACAGTTGATAATCATTTAACATGGAAACTTCACATCGATAACATTTGCAAAGTGATCTCAAGAAACACCGGTATTATTTATAAACTTCAATCTATGTTACCACAATCTTCATTATTCATGCTGTATTCCACACTTATTTTGCCATACCTCAATTACGGCCTCCCTGTTTGGGGTAATACCAATAAAACATTATTAGAGCAAATCCAAGTACTTCCAAAAAAGCTATTCGCATTATTTGTAACGTCCGTTGCGCTCTCATACCGTTCCACTATTTTTTTAAAAATAATATCTTAAAAATTAAGGATTTATATAATTTCCAACTTGGACAATTCATGTATCGTTTTAGTAAGGGTAATTTACCTCAAGCCTTTAATAATTTGTTCGTAAGAAACCAGAATATACATAGTTACCCGACTAGACAGTCTAATGATTTTCATTTACCACTTATGAGGACTCTTCGAGCTCAAAGGACCTTCATTTTTGAAGGCCCTAAATTCTGGAATTCACTCAGTAATGAAATAAAGTCTTGCCCCTCTCTCAATGTTTTTAAAAGTAAATTGAAGAAATCTCTGATTAAGTCCTATATTAATGGCTAAAATATCTGTCTTCTCTTATATCCCTCTTTACTCTTATCATATAAAATCTCGCTCTCACACAGGTTAAAGGGGAACTACACTCAGACATTGAATTGCTTTCATTAAATGAAGACAAATAAGATGAACAAACTGTGAAAATTTGAGCAAAATCGGACAATCCATTCAAAAGTTATGAATTTTCAAAGTTTTGATTTACACTCCTCATGGGCTCCTAAAATTGGCAAACGTACAAACACAAAATGGCTGCCAACATGGAGAACTCTCCATTCGCTTTGTACACAAAATTTCACATTTTCCTCTTTTTCCAGAAAAGTAGACAACATTTTGTTTCTTCGGTTAAATATATTATAGCCACATCAATTCTGCAAGCAGTCCAGAAAGAACGGTGTTGCTTCCTCATTTGAAATTGATATTGATCCATTTTCAATAAATTTATATACAAAATGAATGAGGAGTTCTCCATGTATGACATCACAGATTATGCTAATTAGCTATATGCATGCCAATTCAAGGATGCCCAGCATAGTTGGAAATAATAACTTTGAAAATTCATAACTTTTGAACGGATTATCCAATTTTGCTCAAATTTTCACAGTTTGTTCATCTGATTTTTCTTCTTTTACTGACCGTACATAATTGTCTGGGTGTAATTCCCCTTTAACCCAACATCTCGATATACAGCATCTTTCTCCATCTCTTTCCTCACTTTTCCCCCTTTTTTCCCCCTTTTTGTAAAAAGATACATTGTTTTGCCGCGGAATTTGATAAATGGTCATACTATACATCCCCAACCAAATGTGTGTATTTCGACATACGAATTCCAAAAATCCTTTCCCCTATCAGGCAAAACCATGTAATTTGAGTAACACATTTTGAGGTCGATAATGGCTTACTCTTTCGTCTGTTAAATGTACGTAAGTCGAGATGATATACTTTTGGCAAACGATCTCGGCCCACTGATATTGTTTCACGCCAACACAAAACTGAGTATCTCGCTGTCTTATGCATGTATACCATGCAGCGGCGATGCACATGGTATCTTCTGTGCAATCACCCAGCTAGTTGCACAACATTCAATAAGTCGGGCTGTGATCGCGACACAAGACCTCTCAGTTTTTAGTCATTTTTATCTACTTGTATTGCAAATCACTTTTATGTTATTTCATTCTTTTCTATTTTGAACAGCCATCATATAAAAAAAAGTATTTTTTGCCTCCTTTGCATGCGCACTTTAACCCTCGCCTTTGATCCGGCTTTTGCATTCACAGTGCACAGTATCTGCCAAAATGGCAAGACTGTGCAACTCAAGTTACCTAGTTCTGCAAGGCGATCGCAAGAACGACTTGTTATTTGTAAATCTGGCAAAACCATGTATTAGATATATGCTTTGGTTCGGAGATCGAAAGCTTACTCTTACAGGTGTACCTATAGAGATGCACAGTTCTTTTGGACGAAATATCAGGAAGAACATTGGGCTAAATGTGGATATAGAATTTACACAATTACATGTACAGCAGCCGTATTGAATACAAAATTATAAAATTACAAACGATAGATCCTTCTATCTCTAAAACTAAAGCTCTAGAAGACCGGGGGTTTGGAAATATTTTGACCTCGAAACACACCAAATGGAGAAATCTGTAAAACCAAGATTTTTGCAAAAAAATACATAGCAGCCGAGTTAGAGAAACGTGTAATTAACTCGCTTTTTCTTGCCACTTCCAAACCTTTTTCTAATGATTTAGAATTGTTTAACAAAAACATTGCCATCATCATTTGTAAATTATAGCAATATGCGTTTGACAGTATATTTCTATAAAGATGGTTCAAATTTGATGAAAATTGGGCAAGGGATTTTGAAATAAGAGCCAAGGTTAAGTTTTCAGGTTAAAATTTCGGAAATTTGACCTCAGATGACCTTTGACCTTGATGATGACCAGAGAATTGATTAGCATTATTTGGGCTATCCACTGAACATATTGTGCAAGTTTAATGAAAATCGGGCAAGGGGTTTTGAAATAAAATCCAAGGTTAAGTTTCATATGGAAAACTTTGATGCGGTTTTGTGCATAAAATGGGAAGCCCACAGCAAGCAGTTTCCGCGGGTGGTGTGTGAAGAGCAAACGTAAATAGTCTGAGTGAACAGACCGTTGGCTATCTGTGTGCCAATTCGCGCAATGCATCATGCAGAATCTTCAGTCAGAGACAACAATAATTGTATAGTGAAGCTCAGGTTGATATATAATTCAAATGTCGTCCCACGACATTCATTATGAAAGATTTTGTGCTATATTGGACATTAAATCGCCCCCAAAATTCTCTCTCACTGAACGAACGCACGGGGTCATTGCGTGACCTCTCGTCGATCAGCTGGTAGGGATCAAAAGTTTGGAGTGCTACATTCTCACTAAAAGGGGTGATCCTACACTCCGGAGGGACATCCGCTGATTGAATGAGGGACAAAATTTGCACATCGTGCACGCTGAGAAGTACCATTCGACTATGGAAATAGGAACGTTTCTATTTCTATGATTCTACGTTGCTATGTTTGTAATGGTATTTGTCATGTGAATATTGTACTTCCTATTTCTTCCAAATACCAAATGAATAATGAAATGAATGGAAAATTAATGATTGACTACCTTTTCCCTGCTAATTCTCAGACACAGTTCCAAAATCGAATGTATTACTTCAATACATTTTTGTATCCAAGTCAAAAATATGAAAAGAAAACTCTCTAACTAAATGTAAGTAAGTGTACTACTTCAATACATCAAGTGATGACATGCATTGAATACAAGCTTCTATAATAACTAAACGTTCAATTAGGACAATGAAAGAAATCTAATCTTACCTTTGGATGATTCACTTGAAAAATCTTCTATCAAATCAAGCTTCCAGAAAGATATATAACAAATTCAATTACTTTTACAAGATGGATACAAATTGTACTGCAGCGTGGTATTTGTGAACTGCGCGAAGGAAATATTATACTGCGGCGACCCCCGCCTCTAAATGGTACGAGCGGGAAAAGATAGAATGACGTCATCGACTTAGACACCAAAATGTACTAGGAGTCCATTTGGATAGGTACATGTTTCCCTAAAAAGCGACGAAATCTTACATCCAGTCGTAAAATGGTTTACATTTTCGTGAAATATGGACCTTCGTCTGGTATTTGTCCTTCGCCCCAATATTACCACACAATTCATTCTCGAGTGACAAGGAAATCTATACAGCGTGTCTCAAAAGTTAGGTTATAAAGTGGGTAATCCTCATAGAGAAAGGCCCTCAGGGCAATCCCTAGGAGCAGACAGATTGCTAAAAAGCGACGAAATGGCATATTGGATTTCTTTGAATTCTAGCAATCAGTGAAATATAATCTATTCTTGACTTGATTTTGAACGCCCCAAGTTGTTACGTTGAATTTTACCCCTTCCCCATCGACATCCAAAAGGAAGGGTGCCCCCTTTTGAAGTTCCACTACGTGATAGAATGACGCACGAACACCCGCGCGTGCGTCAGGGAATCTAATGTCCACAATCTTTCATAATGGCTTGTTTTCGTTCACATTCTGCACAATTATTTTTCTTCTTCTTCTTGATCTTCCACAAAATTGCATTTGTTTTGCACGTGTTCCTTGTGGGTCCTAATTAAGTATCTTCCTAATCTTCAATTCACTTCAAATTTCATACACATCTCAAGTAACATCTCATCTTGATCACCTGACCCTTCATTATCCGAAATCATTCATGCATAAACCTCCAAGCGCCATTTTGTACTTTTCAGGGCCGATTACATGTCCTCCTAATATCTCTCATAACTTCATTATCCATTTATGCTACAGACTTCGAATAAATTCCTGAAGACCATTCAAGAATTGCTCTCAAACTTTGTAATTTCAACTTAATAGAAAATATTCCTTCTTCATACTCAAAATTCAAGTCCGCTTTTCCTAAAATAAAGAATCATGAAATTTCTTAACGACTTTATTCCTAAATATGAAAACTTGCCATAACTTTTTCAAATCAAATCATTTTCAACTCAAACTTTCGGCATATATTCAAAACTTCAATACATACAATACCACTGATTTTCACGCCTCAATGATTCTGCCTGACATAGATAGCGCCCTCTAAAGTTTCAAAAATGGTTGTCTTCAATTGGCCACAACTCTGTTATACCTTCGTAAATCCGCACCCTTTTCAAAATTTATGACGTCACAACTGAACAAATTGGAGAAAAATTGCCCTCAAGTTCATGATATTCAAGGAATTGCCGGAATAACTTCAACTCGCTGTAAAATCGTGGGTTATCAAGCTACAGATCCCAAATTTGGTAGGTATATGCATCTATATAATTCATAACTATGGGCCAAATCTGAGAAATCTTGATGACATTATAATGACGCAATCAACCTAAAACCTCATTTCACAAGGCGTTACGTAATCTCGGATAAAATGCTTATCTAAAACCGTATATTAATAAGAGTGGGCTCAAAATGACCGCCTTGAGATTTCCTTTCATACAATACCAAATAAGATATATGCTACCACTGAAAATTTAAAGTAAACCGCCATTTTATGCACGCCTGTCTAGACTCTACGTACATTGTTCGCATGTGGATTGCATGCATTGTCAATGTCGGAAAACTTGAACCCGTTTTCGGTACCCTAAATTACCTTCATTTTGCTTGAAATTTGGCAGACACATCGTTTGGGGTCAAATGAAGGTCCCTGCAAGGCTGGATTTTTAAAATCCCTCAAGCGTAACAATTTAGACGCCATTTTGTGTTACGCATGTGGATTGCATGCATTGTCAATGTCGGAAAACTTGAACCCGTTTTTGGTCCCCTAAATACCCTTCATTTTGCTTGATATTTGGCAGACACATTGTTTGGGGTCAAATAAAGGTCCCCACAAAGCCGGATTTTTAAAATCACCCAAGCGTAACAATTTAGACGCTATTTTGTATTAAACCTCTTTTTCATTATTTCCTCTTGATTGCAGTAAAATAGAATTACGAAAATGATACCAATATATTCCTCGTGAATTCTTCTTTCCAACGATACCAAACACGTCCTATAAAATATATGTTACAATTGAAAATTTTAAGTTAACCGCCACTTTGTGCACACCTGTATAGACTATGTTCATTGTGCCCATGTGCGTTGCGTAATTGCCAATGTGGGAAATTGGGAATCCTAAATAACCTTCAATTTACTTGACATTTGACAGACACATCGTTTGGGGTCAAATGAAGGTCTAATCATGGCCGGATTTTTTTTTTAATCACACAAGCATAGCATCCTAGACGCCATTTTTGTTGATTTCTTTCGATTGGAGTAAAATAGAATTACAAAAATGATATCGATATACTCCTGGTGAATTATACATTACCATGATTGTGTCCAGTGTTCATCAAATTAATTTCAATCAACTTTGATACACAGTATCATTACATTTCGAATGGAACACATTTAAACGACATTTGTTGCATTTCGTTTTCAAGTAACGAATGCAGTTCTAGTTCACCATTGGAATAAGTCTCTAACCGCAATCTCTAAATTATGTGCTAATAGTATGCGCAGTGCAAACATTGAAATCCCGAATACCCCATATAGCCTGTGCCTATAGACTATCTTGGACGCACTGAGCGTGGCAGAATGGTCAGAACTACGAGATTTTCACATGAAAATGAAAGGGTTGTTCTGAATGGAAGCAAAAAAGGCAACCTGTTCCTCTCCACCAATCAAAATATTTTTTATATTAGATGCAAAGTGGATAGCTATATTCTATTTTCAGACCCGAATGAGCATAGAAAGCCCTTGCATTTTGACTCTACGCTAGTTGAAATGCGAGCCATAGTGAAATGAGTGAGCGAAAAGCCGTCATTCTCCATAGAAAACGCCTCCCAAGACGATTTTCATTACATATTAAACCCGAAAAAGGCAACCTGTTCCCGAACTAATGCGTAACATTTTGAAATAGACCAGTGTGTAGAGAATTTATTACACTTTAAATCGAAGGCCGAAAGAGATTAAAACACGGGGTAAGTCAAAAGCTATAATAATAATAATAATATAGATTATTTCTATAGCGATAAAAACAGAGAGTACCATAGCGCTTTACAATTTAACAGAACAAGGAAAATCAAAACAATTTGATTACTGTGGGAAAAGGTAAGTCTTAAGATGTTTTTTAAACGTACCGGAATTTGAAATTGTGCGTATTGCAAGAGGGATACTGTTCCACATTTTTGGAGCAGTTACTGAGAAGCGCTTTTCAGCTGTTTTGAGTCTACACTTTGGTATAACAAGTTTATGTGTGTCTGATGAAGAGCGGAGGTTTCGAGAGGGTGTATATAGTTCAATAGTATTAGAGAGGTATTGTGGTGACATATTATTCAGTACTTTGAAGATATATAAGCATGCTTTAAACAATATGCGTTGCTGTACGGGTAGCCAGTGAAGTTCAGAGAGTAAGGATGTAGTGTGGGATCGAGCTCCTTGGCTAAAAACCAGTCTGGCAGCTCGATTTTGAACAGACTGCAATCTCTGCCTATCTTTGGCACGTAAAACAGTGTATAGGCTATTGCAATAATCTAACCTAGAAATGATCAGAGAACGAACAGCATGATGACATGTAGTGAAGTCAATAAATCTACGGATCCTCCATAAATTGCGGAGGTGGAAATTGCAGTTACGGACAACCCGATCAACATGAGAAGACAATGTAAACGTGCTATCAATGCATACACCAAGATTGGTAATTTTAGATAAGATGTCAATAAAATCCCCATTAACATTAAGTTGGACTCTAGAAATGGATTGCTGATGCTTGACAGAATAACAAAAAGCAGTAAATTCAGTTTTCTTTTCATTCAATTTGAGACAATTTTGATGACATCCATGTTGCAATTTCAGTGATGCAGTGTGAAATCTTGGACAATGTATGATCAATATCAACTTGGGAACACGGGTCAAAAAAAATATACAATTGAATATCATCGGCATAGCAAATATAGCTGAGGCCGTGTTGCAAGATAATATCAGATATTGGGGAGATGTACAAGCTGAAAAGAATCGGGCCAAAGACTGATCCTTGCGGGACGCCAAATTCAGCTGTCCATGGGTCAGATAGATTGCCATCAATGTTAACTCGAGATTTCCATCCACACAAATATGATTTCATCCACTGCAGAGCCAGCCCAGAGATATGAAACCGAGACTCTAAGCGATTGAGTAGAATAGAGTGATCTACAGTATCAAATGCGGCGCTTAGATCTAGTGATACAAAGAAAACTGATCTACGTTGGTCGAACAAAGAAAAAATATCATTTTGAAGTTTTAAGAGTGCAGTTTCAGTACTGAAATTGGCTCTGTAGGCGGATTGCATTGGGTCCTGCAAATTGTTCTCATTCAAGTGGTCGATGAGTTGACTAGCAGCTACCTTCTCGATAAGTTTAGCTACAAATGAGAGGTTACTGACAGGTCTATAGTTTTGTAGCACATTTTTATCTAATGATTGTTTCTTGAGGATTGGTACAACCAATGCCTCATGCGCAGCTTCAGGAAATACACCAGATGATAGAGAACAATTTACGATACTAGATAATGTATGAACATTACAATTGATAAGTTTCTTCACGAGCCAAGTAGGCTGATTGTCTAACATAGACGTAGTGTTGGACATAGACATACTGGATTGTAGTGGCTAGACTACCTCATATCATTGCATATGAAAGCAGAATCACGTGGTAAACAGTGCCACGTTTTACTGCTCGAGCAGATGCACTGAAGATTTCCATACGCAGGTTAAGCTTTGGAAAGTTGACCTCAGATGACCTTTGACCTTGATCATAACCTGAAAATTGCTCGGCACTATTTGGGCTACCTGATGGACCTTTTGTGCAAGTTTGATGAAAATCGGGCAAGTGGTTTTGAAATGAGAGCCAAGGTTAAGTTTTCAGGTTAAGATTTAGGGAATTTGACCTCAGATGACCTTTAACCTTGATCATGACGATGAAATTGCTCTATACTATTTGGGCCACCCAATGGACCTTTTGTGCAACTTTGATGAAAATCGGGCAAGGAGTTTTTGATTAAGAGCAATTCTAAATCGTTGACACCGCCGTCGCCGCCGCCGTCGGAAAGAGCGGCGCCTATATCTCGATTCTGCTATGCAGGCGAGACAATAAAACTTTCTCAACAAGAAAAAATTACTATGCTGCTTCAAAACTTTCGGATTCATGCTTATAATCACTGCTATTAAGCAATGCTATCAAAAACATTTCTTTATTCTTAATAAATGAAATACACAAATTTACATGAGTCTAAATCTGAATCTTATTCAATTCAATCAAGTGCAAACATGCAAGGTTCTTGGTATTTGACAAAGCATGTAAAATATTACCCCAAAAAATCAAAAGTAGGTCTTAATTGATTAAAAAGTCATACCGTGATGCCCATCACATGAAATGCCATTTACCCCTAAAACATACCCGCGACCAAAAATGATAACACGATGGTGTCTTTGTACTACAGCGCTTCTACATTGAACGGTGCGTACTCTTATAATGCCCAGCGTCAAAATCTGTGACGCCACATCGTAGTACCTATTGTACTCTAATGGGCAACTGCATAGAGTTGCATAGAGTCAGGTACAATTCACTCGCATAAATTCTTGGTCTTCCAACGTCCCCTTTACTATTTCCTCATCTGAATAATCACAATAATTTATCGTTATATGTGGAACTAGGGGGGAGTTGCTGCAGTCTCCTTTCTTAATATGGGCTATGGGAATATGTAAAAAAAAGTAATATGCACAGCCCTTTTCCTTTTTGAGAGACGGTCCCAGTTCCTGTCGTTAAGTGGTTTTGTTGCATCATATTCCTTCACCATTCTCTCTACTAGTCTCAAGTTTATGTTTAAAATGATAATGATAATAATAACAATAATATGATTGTATTGGTGAAAATGATAGTAACAATAATAACAATAACAATGTATCAATATTTTTTTTGCGCTTTTCCCTCATGAGTATATTTCAGTTTTCATTTTCCGTACTACGTACTTTCTTCCAATATAACGACAGATTTTCATAGGTTTTCCAAGCAAAGTTTCTTATTGTTCGTGAACAACTTACTAATTTTTTCATTCAATTTCGCCAAAATCATGTATGTATCCAATGCATTCTGCGCAAAATTAAATATACTCCAAATGCAAATTGTTTTTGAATAGTTAAACCTAACCGGTAACAGCTATATTTTTGTCTACTTCCATCTTGTTTGTAAAATTTGTTAGTACGTTTGGTGTCATGACATTTGCGTACCTGAAATAAACAACTTAGTGGCCAAATTAAATTTCACATTTCAGGCATATAATTCCTTTACAAATATTATTCAACATCCACAAATGTTATAGAATCGTTTCAACAGATCGCAAGATGTTCAAATATGAATGAAAATTTAATTGATGTATCGGCAATAAAATAATGAGAGGTGTGCTGGAACGAACAAAATTATTTACACGTGCATATTGTGCAGGATTCCAATATGACACTATTCGATCCTACACCCTTTCCCCGTAATGCTAGTCTTACAATCAGGCCTGTCTGTGGTAGTCTAAGATTAGGGTCTGAATATAATGAGAAAATTGCAATTATTGACTCCCCATGTTATTTTCTTTATTTTTAAGCGATTTAATCTTCTTGATCATGATTCAAAATTTCCTTTCATATATAATTTGTCCATTATATTCATTATTTGCAAATTTTCTTCATGGCAAAGCTTTAACAACGATTTGGAGAAATTATATCACAGCGAAATCTTTTTTTCTTGAGATTTCACCAGCACTTTATTCATGGACAAAAAAAATGACTCAGGGGCCACATTCCTGGTGATTTTCTGACACATAATGCTATTATGATTTACCCTTCACATACTTACACATTTGAGTACACCTAATATTCTTCATTTACAATTGTGAAAAATATGACCTGCATCGATCATTATGCACGCTAGATTTTCATGATTTATTCATTTAATACCATGTAAGCCGATGACAGATTACACTGGTGTTCAAGGTGAAATATCTTTAAAGATGATGACACTACTTTCAAAGAAANCTTCATCAACTTTCGCGATCGACAAAGAGACTCTCGCGTCGTATGTAAGTGGCCACCCTACTAACATTTCTCACTAACGCCCCTTTCCCCTCCCTAACCAGGAACAGCTATATTTTTGTCTACTTCGATCTTGTTTGTAAAATTTGTTAGTACGTTTAGTGTCATGACATTTCCGTACCTGAAATAAACAAATTAGTGGCCGAATTAAATTTCACATTTCAGGCATATAATTTCTTTACAAGTATTATTCAACATCCACGAATGTTATAGTAATAATAATAATAATAATAATACCCGGCTTTTATATAGCGCTTATCAACTCTTCATTAGAATTCTCTAAGCGCTCTACAATTGCAGCATTATTACCCTGGCTTTAGCCCGGCAGTATCGTTTCAACATATCACAAGATGTTCAATTATGAATGAAAACTTCATTGATGTATCGGCAATAAAACAATGAGAAGTGTGCTGGAACGAACAAAATTATTTGCATACGTATATTGTGCAGGATCCCAATATGACACTATTTGATTCTACACACAATCAGCCTGTCTTTGCTAGTCTTAGATTAGGGTCTGAATATAATGAGAAAATTGCAATTATTGATTCCCCATGTTATTTTCTTGACTTTTAAGCGATTTAATAAGTTCTTGATCATGATTCAAAATTTCCTTTCATATATAATTTGTCCATTATATTCATTATTTGCAAAAAAAATTTCTTGAGATTTCACCAGCACTTTATTCATGGACAAAAAAACTGACTCAGGGGCCACATTCCTGGTGATTTTCTGACACATAATGCTATTATGTTTTACCCTTCACATACTTACACATTTGAGTACACCTAATATTCTTCATTTAAAATTGTGAAAAATATGACCTGCATCATTATGCACGCTAGATTTTCATGATTTATTCTTTTAATGCCATGTAAGCCGATGGCAGATTACACTGGTGTTCAAGGTCAAATATCTTTAAAGATGATGACACTACTTTCAAAGAAAAGTAGAACTCATAACTGAGAGCAGTATCTATTGTCAGTGGGTGGATTCAGAAAAGATCTGATAATCTGCTGATGAAAGCTTCAATCTGAACAAAAAAATATTTAAAAGACTTTACATATCCCAAATGAAAATAATAAAAAAAAATATAATACACACATTTTATCACCAAAGATTGTTTTCATGAAGCAAACACATACCTTTGAAGATGTTGCCATTGCTTTCAAAGCAGAGTAGAACTCATCACTGAGATCAGTACGTATTGTCAGCTCAGTGAGGTTTGGCATTGTACACAATGCTGCAGCTAGGTCATGTGAGGATGCAGCAGTGAGTCGGTCCCCGGACATACGAAGAGCCGCAGTCTCAATCTGAATGAATAATGAAAGAAAGGCTGTAGATGACACACATATCATAAATAGCTGAAATACAGCCAATATTTATAAGGTATAATAAACACATATTGTTCACCTACACTGCAGCAAGGTCATGTGAGGATGTAGCAGTGAGTGGATTTACAAATAATATGATAGTGGAAGCTTCAATTTGAAGAAAAAAGTATTAAAAAGAATTTAGATATCCCAAATGGAAATAATATAAATACGGTATAATACACACATTTAATCACAAAAGATTTTTTCCTAACTCAAAAACATACCTTTGTAGATGTTGCCATTGCTTTCAAAGCAGAGTAGAACTCATCACTGAGATCAGCGTATATTGTCAGCTCAGTGAGGTTTGGCATTGTACACAATGCTAAACCAAGGTCATGTGAGGATGCAGCAGTGAGTGTGTGCTTAGACATTGCAAGAATCACAGTCTGAATCTGAATGAATAATGAAAGAAAGGCTGTAGATGACACACATATCATAAATAGCTGATATGTAGCCAATATTTATAAGGTATAATAAACACATATTGTTCACCTACACTGCAGCAAGGTCATGTGAGGATGTAGCAGTCAGTGGATTTACAAATAATATGATAATGAAAGCTTCAATTTGAAGCAAAAAGTATTGAAAAGAGTTCAGATATCCAAAATGGAAATAATATAAATAGGGTATAATACATGCATTTTATCACCAAAAATTGTTTTCCAAGCTGATGTCGACCTCCTAGGTGAAGAAATTTCCTCCCTTAGGCTTAAACAAAACCAAACAAACTCCCGTGGACGAAATCCACATAGACATTCCCCCAAACCCAATTCTGACCACAGTACTAGTCGCAGCGCTAGTCGAACTCGACATGATAGTTATGACAGACATAGACGTAGTTTAAGTAGGGACAAACGACATGATAGTAGGGACCGAAGACATGAACGATATCCTTCTCAAGATCGTTATCGATCACAGAGCCGAGGACGTAACCATCGGTCTCGACCTCGATTTGTTGGCAAATGTGACTACTGTCACATTCCCGGCCATTTTTGGAGGGATTGTCGACAGAGATTACGAGACATGGAACGTGACAGACGACCAAAGTACTATGGACCACCGCCACCCCAAAGACAATACAATGACTACAACCAACATCATCATCATAATCAACGACGACAACAACAACAACAATTAACACCTACAATACACAGGACAATACTTTGACAAAAATCCCCAGGGTTTTCATTAAGGGAGGAAAATAAAAGCGCTCTTTATTCCACCTCCCAGAATGAATACACTAGGCCTAGGGATGGACAAAACCTCAAATCAACATACTTAGGGACAGATGACGTAAAACTACAACTATCTGGCAATAACTTTGTTATAGACTGTGGGATGACCCCTGAAATTCTTACTTCTTGTGAGGCATCCAAGAGGTCACCCCATTTTCACTTGAAAATATTGATAAAAATATAAAAACTAATAAAATTCATCCATTTTATGAAAAATTTTGCTCCTAAGGTCAGAAATAATATTTTCTAGGCAGTTATTAGACAGTACATGTTACTGATTTACTGTACACTGTTCATGTAGTGAGCCCTGTGTATGATTGTGTATGCCTGTGTACATGTGTGCATGTATGGTTTATATGCTGTGTATGACCTCGGTCACTAACATTGGCAGCAAACCCAGTGTATTATTGCACACAGTGCAGACCTACAGTA
>BQKZ01003722.1:39980-54904 GCA_036244855.1 Temnopleurus reevesii
TCTATAAGGGTGTTTCAATCACAAAGAGACAATTCATTACTTGGAAACATTTTGCATAAATTTGCATATTTAAGTGGTCATATCTTCCTTAGGAGCAAAATTTTTCGTTCAAATGTTTCAGATTTGAATTCAGCAGGAAATTTTACCCAAGTACACCAATTTTCAGGTGAACTTTCAACACGTCCCACAAAAATTGAAAACTAGAGCCTTTTTTCCATGTCATCCCACAGTCTATTAAAGGATGACTTGACAGTGGTAAGCACATTTTCATTCTTTTTGACAGTGGTGCTTCCAAAACATTGATCTCTGATCGCTATGTTAAATCAACTCCACATCTTTCCAACCTAAAGAGGCAGAGTGTGACTCATACTCGATTCAAACTAGGGGATGGGCAGTTCCTTGAAGCGCAAGCTGCGATTAAATTCTGAGTCACAATTCAGGGTTACAAGTTTGACATTTCTGCTTTAGTGGTTGTAAATCTGGTTTACGTTGACTTGATATTAGGCAACAATACACTTTGAGACGTAGACAGTACTTTGACTTTCAGGGACCATAGGTTCAAATCAAACGGCGTAGAATCCCGTTTTCCCCTACATCAAAGGTGAAAATCGAACCATATGGCTCCAAACTCGTGACACTACAGGGCCAGATACACCTGCCCACTTGCGTAACTCTGACGTCATACTGTCTTCTAATGACTACCTCAATAGACACTGCCCATCTACAATGGTGGTTAAACTAACAAAAGGTGCGACTCAAATCGTTGTGACAAATACTACTGACAAACCTCTACATTTCTCTAAGGGTAGGGCTATTGCCTTTCTCGATACTACTAATCCTGTACGTGTGACTGAACCCCTCCCATAACATAACAATGACTTTGAATGACAACACACAAACACTTTACTCCACTCAGCTTGACACAAACAGTAGCTATGACAACCAAACTAGACAAGCAAACCTTGACAAATATCCCCATCTCGATCCAAATGACCCCATAGCTAACATGACTGAAGACCAAATCATTAGGACCCAAATTGACTTGGAGGGTAGTGTGCTTTCTCCTTCTGAGAAGAATGAGTTAATACAAATCCTTAAAGACAATAGACCAGCATTCTCCCTTTATGGTGAGCTCTCCAGTTGCCCAAATTTTGAAGTAGATATACACCTAAACAATGACAACCCATTTTTCATTTGACCTTACTTTGCTACTGAACCTGACAAAAGACAAATTGAAAAAGAACTGACCAAACTTGTGAAGCTTGGTATACTTGAGGTTGGACATCAGGCTTACACCTCGTCTGTGTTACTCATTGCCAAGAAGGACAAGACTGAGAAACGAGTAGTGACTGACTTTCGTTACTAGAATTCTAGAATTAGACGTATCAACCACCCCTTCCCCCACTGACTGAAACCCTTAAATGAATAGGACATGCTAAGACTAATGTAATGAATGTTATAGACCTCACATCTGCATTTCAATGCATTCCCCTCTCTAAACATGCCCAACAATACACTGGTATTGCCGCCTATCATGGAGGAGAGCACTACTACTACATCTCCCCCGGACTTTTTCAAGCAAAGATTGACAACATTTCAGGCACTATTCCCAACTCCCGCAATTTTTGTATTGCTCACCATGACGGCATAATCTTATTTAGCCCTGACAAGACATCACACAAACATCACTTGACCCAAGTGTTACGAGCCCTCTCTGACAATGGACTTAAGGTTTCTCCTAAGAAGTGTAAACTCTTCACAAATGATGTAGACTACATGGGACATAGGATAATGATTAACTCGGACGGTGAGGCTTGTTTTCGGCCATTGAACAATAGATGCCTCCATACACAAGATGACTCGACCCAAAACCCCAAGACAGGTTCGACGGTTAATTGGTGCTGTCAATTATGTTGCGGGTTTCTTCCCCAACATTCAGTCTATTTTGAAACCACTACACCAGCTTACCCGAAAGAGTAAGAAATTCAAATGGACTGATGAACATGAACAGGCCCTTAACAAAATCAAGGACCTCATGACTAAACCCCATATAATACACATGCCTACTAGTACTGGACGATTCACACTTTACAGTGACACGCCCCGGACTGCCACTGGTTCTTGCTTGACTCAAATCATCAACGCGCATAAAAGAGTATTAGGTTATTACTTGAAAGTTCTCCCTGACGCATGCCAAAGGTATAGTGTAACAGAACTAGAATTGTTTTTCCTTTTGATCGACATAACTGCTTTCAAACACTTGTTGCGTGGTTGTGAATTCAATGCATTTGTTGACCCCAGCTCATTTGTTCAGATCCTAAAGTCAAAAGATGAACCATCAACCACACGCCTAGAGAAACTAATCTTGAAATTGTCAGAGTACTCCTTCAAGATTGCATACAAGAAGGGTACTGAACTTGTTCTGGCAGATTTTCCATCTCGCATACCGAGCAAAAAGCCTGCAGAAATAGATAAAGTAGTGCCAATTTCATTTAGTTTAGTTGACAATCATGACCTAGATCACCTTAACCCCATACAACCTACCGAGCGACCAGTGACTCGCGCCTTTGCTAAAAAAATGGGAATTTCAGTTCCTAATCTTTATCCCAACACATTAAAAACTAACAACCACGATGCCATGGATACTAACATTTCCCTACCCACTGAATCAATCAGCACACCTACCCCACCTGTACATGAATCAACCAATCACAGACAAGCATTAGACACACCCCATGACCTGCCCCCAACCACTACACACTATGCACCACGTGACCATAACAAACCCAACACAAAGAACCCAACATCATCAGCTCATAATCAAACAGAGCCTAGACTAGTGGACAAAGAAAGGGAGTCATCATGTACACCAGATTTGTTTACAGCTCCTAAGCCATTGATTTCAAACGTTGAGCACATTGTTGCTCCACATATACCAAAACAACATGACATTGACAAAGTACTAGACTTGATAAAGAGAAAAATCATCCGTGACTACAACCTTCCCATTGACTTACGTAGACTTAAGACAGAACAAGAGACATCACCGTTTTCAAACCGATCTATGACTTTCTAGCCCATGACATTCTACCTAGTGACAAAAAGGCAGCGAAAACAGTTCAGCTGAAAGCTGAGCAATAAATCTTATATGATGGTGTATTATTCTGCCTTTTCTTTGACAAGACTGATGACTTTAAACTACAACTTGCTGTACCAGAATCCCTGACTGACATAATCATTTCACAATACCATGACAACCTACTTAGCAACCACCAAAGAACAATGCGAACCTACTTGACCATACGACGCAACTACTACATGCCCCAAATGTTTGACAGAGTCCAGAACTATGTCAAAGCTTGTCTGAGATGCCAACAATTCTGTGGCAAACCAGACAAGTTGCGCCCATTTCATACTCGTGTTCCAGACTCCTACCGACCTTTTGACAGAATAATCCTCGACTTTAAGACCATGCCTACTTTAGAGACTGGTTTTAGACATTTGATGGTGATTTGTGATGAGATAACACGATTTGTTATTTGTGCTCCACTTCGCACTCTCGATGCCGAGACTATTTGTGAGGCATTGATACAAAAGGTTATCTGCATCTTCGGGCCCCCTTCCTGCCTTGTGACTGACGCAGCAGCTTCTCTCACAGGCAAACTCCTGACTATACTATGTAGGCCTACTGCCCTAAACATCGATAGGAAAGTAATTAGTGTTGCAAACCACAGCAGCTTACACATTCGGACTCTCTCCGACTTCCTCAAGGTAAACTTGAATAAGTTTGGAACAGATTGGGTTCGGTATATTCCCACTACTTGCTATGCTTATAACTCATTCTCATCCCCTCATCTAGGTGACCACTGCCCCTACCAACTTGTCTTCGGACGTGACCCCCTAACCATGACAAACTTGACTTTCAATCCGATGTCTGGTTTGACGCAGACATATGACGAATATGTTTCCCATCTCAAAAGGAAATTTGACCAGATCTCTCACATAATGCTTTCGCTCCAAAGGAAGACTCAAGACAAGCAGAATGTCGCCATTACAAATAAACTTACATAAACTCCTATTTATTCAGTAGGTCAGCTAGTCTATTTGTATAAACCAACTTCTTCCTCCCTCACTGCAAACTCAAGAAAGATTGCAGCTGCTTGGGTAGGACCTCTAGTTGTGCATGAAGTACTTGATCGTACACATTTCATACTATGTACTCTCAAAGGTGAGATTCTGCAAGATATTTTCAATTACAACAGGCTGAAACCCTGTTTCATGAAAGCGTCAGATGAGAGAAAGCCAATCACCCACCTCCAACAAATCAAAGAGGCACTTGGTAAAACAGTGACCCCTAGAGACGGTGAAACCTCTGACATGCCTTCAATCAACTTTATTGATGAGCATGACCACACCCCTCCTGAATGCACCGCTGATCACATCAAGTGCTTTCAGACGACAGACCCCATTCAAACCACAGACTATGTGACCTCCATTGTCCCTAACAACGGAATAGCCGCCCCAACCCCTCTAAAACAGACTGACTGAGAACGACAATTTGACCTACTAACGACTGCGCCTTCTGACAATGGCATGACCCTACACCGAGGACGATTTAAGAACGGACAATTACAAGTACTGACATCATTTGTTAGGACTCCTACTGACAGTCGTGTTAACCCCAAAGAAATAAGATTTTGGTGGAATATAGGACTGTATACAGACACTAGTAGCTTGATTCAACAAATTCTGATGGATAGGATAAATCCTGTCCCAGGAACACCATAGAAATATATGAAACGATTATACACATAATTTATCTTTATAAGCTTTATAAGTCTAAAGCTGTGTATCATATATTTCTTTGTCATCTTCTAATTTTGATGTATTTGTTGTATAAATAAACTTTACATTTTCGCTCTCATTGTAAAAAACAATGAGAATATAGGTTTTGAAAGATTTTTTTTTCAGAGCTTTGTAATTTTGTTATATTATTGTGATGATTGATTGTCTTGATACTGGTTTGAGAAATTTGGGTTAAACATCATTTTGATAAACAGACTTGAACTTGTCTGTTCTTTCGCTTATTTATTGTCATTATCAATTTGGAGAAATTTACTTCAATAAACGAGAGAGGTTTAAGAGTCATGTTATTTTGTGTTAATCCTTCACTGAAATGACCCTATTGGCCGCACAAGATATGCTTTCTTGCTTCGAGCGCACTTGTTTACCTCTCCAATGATACTCAATTAGATGCATGGAAATTAGCATCTGCGGAAAGGTTCAAATTCTCAAATTATTGAATATAATATCAAAATATTGATATTTACTAATTGATTCTTGGATTTGTAAATTCATAATTGCGGAATGGCTCAAATTCTCAAATTATTGAATATAATATCAAATTATTGATATTTATACTAATTGATTCTTTGATTTGTGAATTTGTAATTGCGAATGGCTCAAATTCTCAAATTATTGAATATAATATCAATTGATTGATATTTACTGATTGATTCTTTAATTTGTGAATTTGTATCATAGAATTTGAGTCAGCTTAATTTGTCTTGTTTCATAATTGAGCAAATGTTGAGCAAATTGAATAATCATTGCTCAGTTGTTATTTTTATGGTTACAGATATTGACCATTGCAGACTTTGAAAGGAGATTGTACCGATTAGGATATTGTATTGATTGCATGTTATTTCACTGTATTTCATTGTAAATAGATCATAATGCTTTAATGTGTGTGTGAATGTGTGAAAGAGATAGAGGGACAGTAATGATTTGAGTTCCATTACCTGCCATTCATTTTATTTCATTGTATAATTTGTTAATTTTATCAATATCTAATTTTCCATAACATTTTGACCCCCTGCCCCCCTCCCCCCCCCCTCGGAGCCTTCTTTCCTAACAAAAGGGGATGTAATGTATATTTTGGATATTTGCTGGACACCTCCTGTCTGACTAACTCAACACTCATTCCCACGCTTTATTTAAGAACTTGGCCCCTACATATATTTACTATTAATTTCCTGTCTTTAATAATCCTTCTTTTATGTTCCAATCAAGGAGTAATTTAATCCCCCTGTAACAACCCCCTTTTATCCTCAACTTCATTACCCCAAGATTATATACAAACACCTTTGTGAACTCTAAACTCTTTGTCTGCCCCTTAACAAAGAAGGACCCCGACTCTTTTAATTGGTTAACTAACACCTGTTAGGACCATCCTTTTGGTCACCCCTTTTAAGATATCTCTTTTGATTGGTTAATCTACCAATCTGGATCACCCATCACCCATCAAACATAACTGAGTTTTAGAGGTTACACACGCGTAATTATAGGCGAATCACTTTCGCGGATGAAAAATAGACCACTAGGTAACCCATAGGAGTTCAGCTATTATGGATTAATGTTAATAGATGTGAATGAGTGAGTGATTATTTAATTGTAGATATTAGTAAATGAATATATGACCTTTCTTTATCAAAAGGGGGATCCAATTTTTTTTTAGATTTCTGGAACTACTTGACACCGCTAAATATAGACTGAATTTACCTCATTAGGGGAATGGAGTTTATTGATGCACGACATGTTGCTATGTTAGGGGTAATTGCTAAAAAATGAGCTGGTCAAGAGGTAGTTTTTAATGCAGAATGAGAAAGTCCATAAAATTTCCTTTCCATTGCTACCAAGCACTTGTCGACCTAATCTACAGTTGATTTTATATGATTTTTTTTTAGAAGGCCAAATAGCACACAGGTCTATGGAGAAATAATTACGCGTGTGTACCCTTTTAGGATGCTTACTAAGCTTAAAGACATCATTGTAATTTATACTTCAGAGAGTCAACACATGCTTGTGGTTATGCTCTCTCTCCTGATTTTCAGATAACTATATTTTACTCTGATGTATATTTGCTTATTGTCATTGGACCTCATCATGAGATTTTAAAATGATTTTCAATAAACGACATTGGTCTTATGAAATGTAATGACTTTGTACCTGAGCTCTCTAATTCATATACATCAAGTACTAACATTTATATGCAATACCCCGTTACTTACACTTATAAACTTTTGAGTAAAGTTTGGGAGAAACTGGTTCACTTTACTGAAGTTATTCAGTAACAGATCTATTTTGGGAGATTTTTAACAAGTTTTTTTTAGTCTTGTGACCTTTGACCTTCGACCCCCTGAACCCAAAATCTAATCATTTCATCCTCACATGCTTATACATACTTGAGCCAAGTTTGGTCAAAATCCGTCCACCAGTTCTGAACCTCTCGCGGTAACAAGTTCGGACGGACGCATGGACAACCCGAAACGATAATGCCTTCGGCACCACCTTATGGTGGCAGAGGCATAAAATAAGAAGAAGGTATTAAAAACACTTTAGATATATATAAATAAGGTATAATACACACAATTTCATCACAAGAGATTGATTTCCTAGGACAAAAACATACATGTACCTTTGAATATGTTGCCATTGCTTTCAAAGAAGAGTGGAACTCATCACTGAGAGAAGCATTTGTTCTCAGACTAGTGAGGTTTGGCATTGTACATAATGCTACAGCAAGGTCATGTGAGGATGCAGCAGTGAGTCGGTTCCAGAACATATGAAAACTCACAGTCTTAATCTAAATGAATAATGAAAGAAAGGCTGATTATACACATATCATAAATAGTGAAATAGAGCCAATATTTATAACGTACAATAAACATATATTGTTCATCAACACTGTAGCAAGTTCATGTGAGGATGTAGCAGTGAGTGGCTTTACAAATAATATGATAGTGGAAGCTTCAATTTGAAGAAAAAAAGTATTAAAAAGACTTCAGCTATCCAAAATGGAAATGATATTAATAGGGTATAATACAAGTATTTTATCACCAAAGATTGTTTTCCTAATGCAATAAACATACCTTTGAAGATGTTGCCATTGCTTTCAAAGTAGAGTAGAACTCATCACTGAGATCAGTATCTATTCTGAGCTGAGTGAGGTTTGGCATTGTACATAATGCTGCAGCAAGGTCATGTGAGGATGCAGCAGTGAGTCGGTGCCTGGGCATACCCAGAATCACAGTCTTAATCTGAATGAATAATGAAAGAAGAGCTGTAGATGATACGCATATCATAAATAACTGAAATAGAGCCAATATTTACAAGGTATAATAAACACATATTGTTCACCAACACTGCAGCAAGGTCATGTGAGGATGCAGCAGTGAGTGGATTTACAAATAATCTGATCGTGAAAGCTTCAATTTGAAGAAAAAAGTATTAACTAGATGAATCCTCGACCGCGCACGGTCGAAATTTATGCCTCCGCTATCAAGCAATCAGAAAGATATATACGGCTTGTTCCATGCCATCAGAAATAAAAAACATTTAACAAATTTTGGGCACTGCGACCTTTGACCCCATGAACCAAAAATCTCATCACTTCTTCCTCACATGCTTATACATAATTGAGCTACACTGTAAGTTTGAAAGAAATTGGTTCAATTTTTCTGTTATAAGTTATAACAATAATGAGCTATATTGGTTGACTTTGTAAGTTTTCTGCCCAGTGACCTTTGACCTTTGACCCACTGAACCCAAAATCTAATCAGTTCATCCTCACATGCTTCATGCATATACATACTTGAGCCAAGTTTGGTCAAAATCTGTACAGCAGTTCTGAACTTATTGCAGTAACAAGCTATTTTGGGTGATTTTTAACAGGTTTTTGGCCCTGTGACCTTTGACCCATTGAACCCAAAATCTAATCAGTTCATTCTCACATGCTTATACATACTTGAGACATGTTTGATCAAAATCTGTACAGCAGTTCTGAACTCATTGCGGTAACAAGCTATTTTGGGTGATTTTTTACAAGTTTTTTGGCCCTGTGACCTTTGACCTTTAACCTTCTGAACCCAAAATCTAATCACTTCATCCTCACATGCTTATACATACTTAAGCTAAGTTTTGTCAAAATCCGTCCAGCAGTTCTGAACTTATCGCGGTAACAAAGTCCGGATGGACGCACGCACGCTCGGATGGACGGACGGACGGACAACCCGAAAACATAATGCCTCCGGCACCACCTTACGGTGGCGGAGGCATAAAAAGAATTTAAATATCCCAAATGGAAATAATATAAATAAGGTATAATACACACATTTCATCACAAAGGATTGTTTTCCTTACGCAAAAACATACCTTTGAAGATGTTGCCATTGCTTTCAAAGCAGAGTAGAACTCATCACTGAGATAAGTAAGTAGTGTCAGCTCAGTGAGGTTTGGCATTGTACATAATGCTGCAGCAAGGTCATGTGAGGATGCAGCAGTGAGTTCGTCCCTGGGCGTACCAAGAATCACAGTCTCAATCTGAATGAATAATAAAAGCAAGGCTGTAGATGATACACGTATCATAAAAAGCTGATATGGAGCCAATATTTACGAGGTATAATAAACACATATTGTTCCCCAACACTGCAGCAAGATCAGCCTAGTGAGGTTTGGCATTTTACATAATGCTACAGCAAGGTCATGTAAGATTACAGCAGTGAGTTGATATGTAGAAGGCCTCAGGGTAAGTAGGTTTATAGAAGCCAACTTTACCTAATTGAGGGCAAACGTGTTTCTTGCCATCGTCGCTTCATCTTCCAATTTTGATCAGTAAGTCAGAACTGGTTTGTAAAGAGATTGATCTCCCGCTGATGCCATCTGAATTCACACTCGATAGCAATGGCTTAACAAGGTGGGAAGCTAAGACCATGATCAGCCGAGTAAAGACTCGGTCCGTCGCGGGACCGTCTCATGACCCTGGATGAATCGGCACGCAAGCGTCCAATAAATCCAGGGACACTACCCAATCCATGGAATGGACGGTCAGCAGCATAGACGACAGTTCTTCATTATTGAATTGAAAGAAACCATGGGGATGTACTGGGTTATTCTTTTTAAACTTGAAAATAACCCATTACTTCCCCGACCGCTTGAAAACTAAGTGACAGGCACAGCCCTGGGTGGTCTGTCATCGGCTGTATTACCCCCTTCTCCAAGAGAGACTCTTTCAAGCAAGATCCTCTCTTGGAAAAGGGCAGACCGACAGGATATCAGACGCTTGATCGCTCCGTCTGGGATCGGCCTCACACGAGAGATGCAAAGCCCTCTCAAAATGACTGACAGAACAAAACTTTCTCGGGTTATTTCCTCCCACCTGGGAAGAAATAATTCTGTCTTACTGCGAATGATGCCCGTTAAAAATCCCCCCAAATTTACGATTTTGTAATGAGTGTGAAAATGGGAAAGCTCGATGACGATATCCATCTAATTCTAGAATGCTCAAAATACAAATGGAAGACTTTTTTTTAAATCTTTTAAAACTTTATTGATTTTAAAGCTGTTTAACATGACAATACATAATGATCATAACGAAACATAAACTGATTATGCACAATTAAGATAACAATAATCATATATCAATCAGTGTAACAATAACATTAACTAAAAGAACGAACCTGATACAACTTCATATAACAGACAACTGATGGATTTTCCACAGAAATTGATCTACCGTCAAAACACATTTTCAATAGGGGACCACTTTCTATAATGAATGTTTTCTTTTTGTTTTTGCTTAGCGATAACCAATTCAACATGTCTTATATTACAGACAAATAAGTCCAAGACCACTTAAAGTAACTGGTGAATGTTTGCACCTCTGAATATAAATGTATCTTTTGAATAAGATAATTAGGTGATTCAATAGTGTTTTATGTGGTCCTTTCCAACCTTTTATGAATCCAAACATGAGTCTTTTCCTTGTTAGGTCTTCAAATTTAAGTGACAACCTCGAGCCAACTATATCAACAAACTCTCTTCTCAAATTTTCAGCTACCTTGCAAGCATAAAAAAGATGAGCTGGCGTTTCAGCAGAATTTTGACAAAATGTGCAATTATCTATTTCTACTTGCTTCATTTTAAAGAGTCTCTCATTAGTATACAAAATATTGTTTAGAATTTTAAACTGGAAGACCCGAAGTTTAACTTCAATTGTACATCTAAACGGGACTAGGTATAACTGCGGCCATTCTTCCTCCTGTATTTCATACTTGTTTGCAAATAAGGTTTCACTGACAGGTTTCGATATATGTTTCTCAACTAGGTCAACATTTATAATTTTAGATTTCAACTTTTGGATTTCTTCGGCCAAAAGGTTTGATTGTGTTTGGTGATAATCTATTTTCTCCTGACACATGTTCAATAAGATTTGATTAAATGCACCACCCCAATTCTTTTTAACTATTGATACAATTGCAACATATGTCATGAAATATTTACATGACACACCTCTTTCTCTCCTAAACCCAAAAACCCTAGTCTTTCCGTGGCGGTCAAACATGTCATAAACATAACTCAGACCTGCATCATGCAGCACTTTACAGTAAATTGTTTTCTTATCAACAGTGATGTAATAATTATTCCAAACTATTTGAGTGAGTATACTGGCTTGATCGCCTTGATCATCGATAAATTGTGAATGTAACTTTGTCTTTGACCATGCTAATAGTACATTCTGGTAAAACACAGGGAATCCAAATGCTTTTAATGGCATTTTGAATAATTACTCATGAATATCAGTTTCCCATCAACTTGATTACAATAGTAATTGAAAAACAATTTCCATTGGTGATCTGATTCTGCATAAAATCTTTGAATCCACTTCACTAACTGTGTCTCTATCATACATGCTAATTTTGGGAATTTAAGTCCACCATCAATATAATCTGCGTACACTGTCGCCCTTGCTATTTTATCTGGACCATTCCATAGAAATTCAAACATCTTTTCAAGAGACTTAAAAAAATCATCAGGTATTTCGATATTTGAAATGATGCACAATATCTTTGACATGACAAAGGTTTTCAGCAGTTGGATTTTTCCTACTAATGTCAGTCCTCTATTCTTCCAGCTCAGAAAGATGCGTTTTATTTCTTCCAAACGGATATCAAAGTTTAACTTCTTGCTAACTTCCTGATAATATGAAAAATGAATTCCTAAGACTTTTATGGATTTATCAGCCCAGCGAATGTCATCATTCTTTTCTCCTTTATGTCTATTTTTCCCTATCCACATTCCTTCTGTCTTGGATTTATTCAGATAGAGGCCAGATATTTTTGACAATTCTTCAAAAGCACTGAAAACCATTTTCACTGATTGCACATTCTTACAGAAGCAGGTTATATCGTCGGCATAATCCGTATATTTTATCTGCTTCCCTTTAAATTCCAAAGCCTGTATGTTATCATCAACAGCTAATCTTGCAAGGAAACCTTCCAAACACAATATGAAAATCAAAGGAGAGAGAGGATCCCCTTGTCTGACACCTCTGGACACTGAGAAATATCCGGCGGTAAATCCATTTACTAATATACAACTATTTATATTACTGTGCAATGTTTTCACTCATTGTATAAAGAATGGTCCAAAATTGAATGCTCCTAAACACTTCGGTATATATCTATGACTATCAGAGTCAAATGCTTTTGTTAAATCCAGGGCAAGCAAGATACCCGTTAAGTTTTCTTCTTGAAGTGTGGACAAGATCTGATATTAATCTTATTCCTTCCCCTATATACCATCCTTTGATAAACGCAGTCTGTTGACTAGCTACCAAGTTTCCAATAACCTTTGCAACTCTCTTTGCCAAACATTTAGAGAGAATTTTAACATCAACGTTTAGAAGAGTTATGGGTCGCCAACTACCAAGTGTATGCCTATCTCTATCTGGTTTTGGTATCAGTTTAATAGCTCCCTGTCTCTGTGATACAGACATTGCTTCATTTTCATATGCATAATTATAAGAATCAACCACCTGTTTCTTTATCAATGGCCAAAAATATTCATAAAACTCCACCGTTAATCCGTCATTCCCTGGTGTCTTGTTTCTGGCCATTTGAAAATTTCTGCCCGAGCTTCACCACAAGTAATTATCCCTTCACACGAGTCGATTTCGGCTTGTGAGAGTTGTTTTACGTTACTATCCCTTATGTATTGTTTAAACATATTCTCTTCATCACAATCCTTATTCTCAAACAGTGTCTGATATGACTTCTTAATGAAGTTTTGCAATTCTGACTGTTTATCAATTTGACCTTCCTTCGAAACCAATACATCAATCATTGAATTCACTGCATGTCCCTTTTCTAATGACAGAAAATATTTTGTACTCTTTTCCCCTTTTTCATACCAATTACATCTTGATCTCATTACGGCACCATCTGCGAGAAAATCATAGATCTTGAATAATTCATGCTCTATTTCCTGTTTTCTCTTAATAGCTTCCTCGTCTGGATGCATTTTGTCAGCCAAATCATCATCTATCTTCTTAAGCTCATTTTCTAGGGCTATTCTTTTCTCCTCTCTGTTAGATTTCTTCTTCTTAGAAAATGGTACAGTAAATTCTCGTATCCTGAATTTTAACCACTCCCATAATCCACCTTTATCAAGACTATTTGGAAATTCGTTGATCAAACCAGCATAATTCTCAGTTAAAGTAGTAACATACTCTTCATCCTGCAATAGTCTATTGTTACACTTCCAGTATGATGGTCCAATTTTGTTCTCCCTTGACTTCACATGCAAGCTTACTTGGTCATGGTTTGACAAGACACAAGGAATGATGTTATTTTCAACCACAGAGTTTTGTAACGAATCATGGATCAACCAAAAATCCAATCTAGATTTTACCATTGGATTATATCTTCTCTATGTAAATTTCTTTGTGGTAGGATTTCGGGTTCTCCAAATATCAACCAATCTAAAATATGTTTTCATGTTTTCAATAATTTTCACAGAGCGATGCCATACACTTCTCATTGAGCCTCCAACTCTATCCAATTTGAGATCTTGAATTAGATTGAAATCCCCGCCAATCAGTAAAATTTCTCCATCAGAAATATTATCCTGTAGGGTCAATTCTACCTTCTTAAAAAATTCCACCTGTTCTTTGTCAGTATTTGGTGAATATATATTGCATAAAGCATATACTCTTCTTTTATTTCAACTTTTACCAACAGGAAGCCACCCATTGTGTCCCGAACAGAATCTAATAATTTAATTTTGGGTGTCTTTCTTAAAATAATACATACACCTCTACTTTTAGTAGTCCCATGACTAAATATGATATCGCATCTTATTTGATTTCGCCATAACGATTCTTCTTTGTCATTAGAATGAGTTTCCTGTAAAAGGACAATGTCTGTTTTTAATCGAAGGAGGTAGTTGAAATATCACTTTCTTGCTTTAAAGTCCCCCAACCCGTTAACATTATGTGTCATTAATTTCAAATCCATAAATGGAAGATTTAAATCTTCTTAGGTCCATCAGTAAAAAAAAACATATTCAATAATTATACAGTTTACAGGTTCAACACACAAAACAAAACAACAAAACCAAAAGCTAACAAAGGCTGGATCTGTGATTTTCCCTTGAATGTTCATGTTGGCGCTCTTCATTAAGTTTTCTATTACTTTCTTGGAGTGATTTATTGTGTCCTTGCTTGTATGCTGCTTCATATTACAGTATTTTTTTCTATTGAGTTATTTGTAAATGGCTCCTTGATATATATTTCAGTGTTGTGTGTTCATTTCTTCTTGCATTCTACCTCTTTCCCATTCTTTCCTTCTTTGTAACAGAGACGAGCTGGGTACTTGAAATACACCATTCTACTTGGGTTTTCTTCTTTCAGCTTCTTTTTGAGGGACATCAGACTTTTCCGCTTTTCTCCGATTTCTTTGGGGAGCATTTCATCTACATAGATCGGGTATTTCACACCTTTATACACAACCGGCTTGCCCTTGAGGAGACGTTGGGGCAAGACGTTGGGGCAAATATGAGCTCAGCCCCCCCCTCCCCCTCCCCCC
>BQKZ01003723.1:13481-55949 GCA_036244855.1 Temnopleurus reevesii
GGGGGGGGGGGGGGGGGGGGGGGGGGGGAGCATGAGGGGTCTAAACCAACGAAATGTGTATGGTCTTTTGTGTTGTTGGAATTGTGCTTACTTCACGTGCGACATTGTGGTGGTCAAACATGGTGCCCCTGCTAGTGTTCAATGAACACTAGCAAGGGCGGGGAGAGATATCTCCACATTTCCCCAAAAAATATCACATTCACATTTTGACCTCCCTCAGACTAATGACTCTAGACCGATGTAGAATATTAAATTTATTCTTTGGCACTGGCATTCACGTCATCACCAGTCATCACGTCAGAGGCGCATTATGGCAACAGAGCTCGCTAGTTGACATTTCCTAGCGAGCTGTGAGCGTGACCGAAGGGATATGCCGAAGATGACGTGTGTGACGAGCGAGCTGCGAGCATGGCCGAAGACTTGCCGAAGATGACGTTATCCTGACGTCACATGACATTTGAATAAAATCATAAAATTAACTTTTAGCTCATATATACAGTGTTTTGCATGTTTGTCAGCGTTAGCAACCCTCTTCGAATGATTCAAAGGCGTTCCATGCGATATAATGTCACAATGTTGGCTACAACATACGTAATTAGTGCATTTATGTCATTACCTGCTATTCTAATTCCTAAAGAAGTTGAAAAGCGTCCCGTGAAAGTGTTAGTCGTGCAGCGCCACCTACCAGTGGTTACGGGAACATTGTGTCGAGAACTCCACTTAATTTGCATGAAAGAAAGTTTCCCGAGAGATTCCGATTAAGCAAAAACCACTGTAAATGATCGGCTCTTCAGTTGTACCCAGTCGTCGACAACTCACTCAGTTATTTTGACTCGCATGTATTTACAGTGTATATTTGCCATCTACGATGTATCATATTTCACCAATGAACAATAACCGCAATCTCGTATCACTTTCTTAAAAGGCCTGTCGAAAGTTTTTGGGTAGAAACGCGTAAATAATCAGGTTTACGGCACTGTTCAAGATCTCTAGACAACGTCGTACCATGTCTGAACTTTTCGTCCGATTAAAACTCATCATTTCATGTAGAATGTTTATGGAATATCATCTCCGCATTATCGGCAGCTCCATTTAATGTGCTTGAAACTCGGTTTCCCAAGAGATGCGATTAAACAGAGGTCACTGTATCATATTTCATCAATGAACAGCAACAGCAATCTCGTATCACCTTCTTAAACGCCTGTCGAAAGTTCTTAGACAGAAACGCGTAAATGATGGGTTTTACCATAAACGTACCTTTTACGGCACTGTTCGCGACTGTCAACATGGTCAAGATATCTAGACACGGTCCTCCAATGTCTTAACTTACACGCCTGATTGAAAGACATAACGTTATGGAGAATGTTTATGGAAGATAAACTCCGCATTATCAAGAGCTTCGCTTAATCGACATAAAATAATGTTTCTTTAGGATGCCAATTGGGCCGGAGACCACTGTACGTTATCGGCTCACCTGTTGCACCCACGTGACTACTTGTTCAGTCATTTTGACTCGTTTGTTTTTACAGTGTATATTTCCCATCTATGATGCATCATATCTTCCAGATGAACAACAACAGCAATCTCGTATCACCCTCTTGAAAGCCTGACGAAAGTTCTTGGATAAAAACGCGTAAATAATTGGGTTTACGGCACTGTTAACTGCTGCCAAGATCTCCAGACAGGGTCGAACCACGTAGTTGAATTTCCAGGAGTCTGGGATAAATGAAACAACCATGCGATACGAAGCAATTGGTCCCCAGCATAGAATAAACACCACGACCACAATGATCAAAACGGTAATGACCCTCTGTGAAGAAAAAGACAGATACGACAGTTGGATAGATTGTCAATGTAAGAATGATAACTATAATGGTGACTATTCAATAGTGTGCCTTATTTCCCCAGGCTAGCCGCTTCAGCTCTTAATGTTCTCTAAGGGGATCCTGTATACACACTTTTAATATTACCGCGGTTTATGCTAAATTGACCATGTTACTATTATTTAAAAAGTCAAGCACACACTTGATTATAACAAAGACCTACCGCCTCCGACATAGACCTACCATCTGTGGTAGGTCTATGATTATAATAAGTTAGGAATACCAGGTTCATGCTACAGTAGGATGCCATTTTAATACTCAGATTTTATTCAGATTCCAACTATTTTTTGGATGGGGTCGCTATGTGCATTAACAATTTTATGATACACAATTTGAAAACTCACTCATTTATTGTTGAGTATTATAAACATGGTATAAGACATAATATGTCATTTTTAATTTGAAACTTAGAGGGTCTTGTTTGAAAGTTACAGTTGGTCGGAACGCACCAATTAAAATTATTGTTTCATGTGCGTCTTGTTATAAGCACTTACAATGCGCGAATGAAAATGCGCGTTACGATATCCAAGTGATTTGCGGTTGATTTGTGATCAACTGCGACCTTCAACCAACACCCCCTTAGATTGGCATATCTTAGTGTTTGAGCGCACATGCCCGTACGCATCCTGCATGCCTACGCACCTGAACATTATCGTCCTCGTTGGAGCTCCGATGTCTTCTTGGTGCTGCGCAGTTCTTCAGATCGGTTGCTCTTGGTGGTGCAGGCTGCAGGTTCTCTGTTTCTTCTCTCATCTCTCTCGAGTCTTCGCTGGTGACGTCACAAGTCTGAATAGTCGGCGGGGAATCGCTGGACCATCCAGATTCATTCCGATATCCTGTAACAGTATAGAAACGCAAGTATATTTTCTATGGAGTGCGCTTCACGCCAGAAAGCTTCACAGTATAGAAACGTAAGTATGTTTTCTATGGAGTGCGCTTCACGCCAAAAAGTTTCACAGTATAGAAACGTATGTATATTTTCTATGGAGTGCGCTTCACACCAGAAAGCTTCATAGTATAGAAACGCAAGTGTATTTTCTATGGAGTGCGCTTCATGCCAAAAAGTTTCACAGTATAGAAACGCAAGTATATTTTCTATGGAGTGCGCTTCACGCACAAAATCATCATTTATTCACTCACTCGAGTGGTCGAAATATTCACAATCCATCATTTTGATTGCATTCTTTGTATGCATTGTACCCATTGTTTAATTATATGAGGTAGTCTCCAAAAAGATTTATCGTTAGAAGATTTCAGTTATTAAATCCAATATTAAAACGTTACACATTGTTTGAAATAAAACTAGCCAGTAGCATTTTTGCCTCAGATACCCATAAAGCCAATCTTCTTTCTCTTATGTTTATTTTTTTAAAGAGTAGTATTTTTTTCTAATTTACAACTAAGTTGAATACAGGGAGTTTCGCAAAATTCGTTAAAGGTTTTTCGAGAGTTTGGGGTTTTCTGGTGTTTTATCCCTTGTCTACTTGTTGCAAAACTTTTACAAAAAAAGATGTAAGTAGAACAAATAATGAAATAGATTTGCCGATCGCACATATCCCCATGAGCGGTAGAGATCGTCATATCTCTGTGACTTTGGAAATTCGTAACTTTTGAACGGGTTGTCTGATTTTTCTCAAATTTTCACAATTTGTTCATTATTTTTCTTCATTTAATGGTAGTACGATGATTTTAAGAGCTGGTTTCCTTCTTAGCGATGATGAAGGTCATGACAGTTTGCTGTATGTATACTACCCATATGTATTGAAAACCAATTTTGTTTTTACCTGCAACAGATACAACGTGTTTCCTAATCCTATGTAGGTGGAAGACAATTCGCAGGTATGCATAGGAGACGATTAAAAGCGGAATGAAGAAGAGCAGAAGCGAGTAGTAGATCCAGAAAAAGTATAAAAACTTCTTTATATCCCAATTTTCGAAACAGAAAACATACGTTTTGCCGAAACCAACGTCAAACGTGTACACTTTCTGCAAAACAATAAAAAAAAAAAGAATATCGTGAATTTTGGTTGTTTAAACATACTTTCTTAATTAAAATATAAATAAACAATATCTGCCGAGCCCTTTTCCAGAAATGTCCGAAGTAAAGAGTCCGTGAAAATTAGAGAAATGCTGAAAAGTCTCTACGGTTTATATTGCTATCCAATATGCTATGATCTGTGTTAGTAAATTAAACAAATGTGGTAATGTATTTGAAATAATCTTAGGAAGCCTGTATAGCAAAACCTTTAACCTTGTTGGTATGGATTAGTATCCCGACATTTTATAAACAGAATAGGATTGCTTCCAAAGGTTTCTTATGAAATCCATATTTATTAACTAAAACTATAACTGAAGTAATAACGAGAGGTATTATTATTAATTCTGAGGTGTGTTGTAATTTTGTTTTATGAAAGTGGTTCAAGCTGCCAGCAAGAAGACCCAACTGAAACACAATTCCAATATGAAATTGATCATTATTTTAGTTAAAACTTTGTAGCCCTTGGCAATCACCATAAATTGATCACAATTCACTAGATTTATCTGCCGGAGTAAAATGGAAATCTTAGTGCCAAAGTCGAAAGTTGTATGCACATAATGTGATCCATCACAAACGGAAGCTAACATCACCAATTAGGATGATATAAGATACTTTATGTGCATATCAAACGATAAAAATTCCCAATATTTGTTTTTGTTTTAGACTATCTGCTGAACTATAAACATGTCACAAAAATTATGTGCGGACTAAAGAGAACGCTAAACTACATATGTATATGTTGTTACAGCTTTTTCTTTATTTATACCCTCCTGAGCTTCGTACATTGGCAACCTACAAAATGGCTGCTAACATGGAGAACTCTCCATTAATTTTGTACGCATAATTTCACATTTTGTTCCTTAAAAATGTAGACATTGAATTAACAAGATTCATCCCCAAAAATGCATGCAGAATCAATATTTTCTCCACGTTGGCAGTCATTTTTTTTTTTTTTTTTACTATAGATTGCCAATTTATGGAACTCTTGAGGGGAGTAAATAAATTTTAGTGAAAATTTATCAATTATGAACGGATTGTCAGATTTTGCTAAAATTTTTATTTTTGATCATTGTATTTTTCTCCATCCACTGAGATCACATCAATTCATGGGTGAGGTTCCCTTTTAAGCTTTAAACAAAATCAAACTAACCTGGTAAAACAGAGCAGGAATCGAAAATATAAAAGAAGCAACCCAGATACCGGGTATGATCATCTTAACCCTTCCCCTCGTGATAATAGATCTGGCCTTCAACGGGTGCATGATGACGTAATACCTAGAGAAGAATCAATGTAAATGTCAGGCAATTACCGTGCTTGGATATTATAGTTAGACATTTGAAATGGAAATTTCGAATGTAATTTTTCTATCAGAAATATTTAATCACACGTTGCGGCAAATCAAAAGTCATGTAATTATTCCCCATCGAACATTGTTTAGAGGGGGCATACGGGAATTTTGCGTTGCCATGGAAACCACAATTTTACTTAAAATGTATATGGTATAATTGCAACTGTGTTTGAGTAATTAAGGTTAAATTTGGTACACACCAATGATAGTATACACCAATGTAAGAGTGTGGGACAAATTACTGCACTTCCATGGTAACCACACCTTTCAAACCCTTGTATTGTGACCAAGTAGATTCTGTGTTAGGCAATTACTCGAATTGATTGTAGGTACACAAATAGCTGAGGTAAACGTGTGTATGACACATTTGTGTGATTGTGTGATTATGCGTTGTTATGGTAATCAAAATTTCACCCAAACATACACTATGGAATAACCGCCATGGTAGTTGAGCAATGAAGTTCAAATTTGGTATGCATAATCACCTTTAGCTACAGCCCAATGAAAATCCGATTATGGGACAAAAGTTTTGCTGTGGTAACCCAATTTTCATTACTAAATGATTTAGAATAAATTAGTTCGACAATATTCTACCAATCAAATTAAGCAGGCTTTTTGTTATTAGTTTATAGGTAAGTATAGCTCTTTATAGATGCAGGGTTCTTGTCACAAAATACCTTGCTATGGTAATGTAACCCTTCTGTTCACGTGAGGCTTACCTTTCTAAACTAATGGCAACCATTGTGAACGTGGAACAGGCCGGTGGCACTATGACAGGCAAGGCTGTCAAGCGGCACAGCGCCTCCCCGAAGGGCCACTCCCATTCCACCTGATCCATAATGATCATCAGCGGGATGTACGCCAGGAGAGTAAGCAGGTCCGCGATGGCCAGATTTGCCAAGAAATAGCAGGTTGGGTTGTGGAGTCTCTTGCTCTTCACCACAGCAAAGATCACCAGAAGGTTCCCGGTGATACCCAGGAGGAAACAGATGGTGTAGAAGGGCAACTCGATCTTCAACTGAGTCGCCATGTTGAGAAACCCCCATGACTCCCATTCGTCGAGTTCATCAGGGATGGTTGATTCATTCCTTGCTGTGTCGTTGTAGGACCAAACTTCTGGCATTGTTGAGTCAGGTTCTGCAGTGGATTCCATGGCAATTCAAGCTATCGATCTAATGATAATAGTAATGGTAATGGTAATAGTATCATAATAGTTATAAAAATGATAATGATAATCATGTATACAATAGAGAGATACGTAATCACTCTGCGAAATGTTCAATGCGATTTTCATATCAGTATTACTCTGGCTTTAGCCGTCCAATCCTGGTGCCAGTGCATATCGCCAGATTGGCGAGCAAATAGCAGGTGGGGTTGTGGAGTCTCTTGCTCTTCACCACAGCAAAGATCACCAGAAGGTTCCCGGTGACACCCATGAGGAAACACGTGGTGTAGAAGGGCAGCTCGATCTTCAACTGAGTCGCCATGTTGAGAAACTCCCATGACATCCATTCCTCCAGTTCGTCAAAGAGGGTTGATTCATTCCTTGTTGTGTCGTTGTAGGACCAAACTTCTGGCGTTGTTGAGTGAGCAAGCGTTGTGCATTCCATGACAATTCAAGCTATCGATCTGATGATAATAGTAATGGTAATGGTAATAGTAGCATAATAGTTATAAAAATGATAATGATAATCATGTATACAATAGAGAGATACGTAATCAGTCTGCGAAATGTTCAATGCGATTTTCATATCAGTATTACTCTGGTTTTAGGTTGTGGAGTCTCTTGCTCTTCATCACGGCAAAGATCACGAAAAGGTTCCCGGTGATACCCAGGAGGAAACACGTGGTGTAGAAGGGCAGCTCGATTTTCAACTGAGCCGCCATATTGAGATACCCCCACGATTCCCATTCTTCGAGTTCATCAGGGCGAGTTGTTTCATNGGTTGTGGAGTCTCTTGCTCTTCACCACAGCAAAGATCACCAGAAGGTTCCCGGTGATACCCAGGAGGAAACACATGGTGTAGAAGGGCAGCTCGATCTTCAACTGAGTCGCCATGTCGAGAAACTCCCATGACATCCATTCGTCCAGTTCGTCAGGGATGGTTAATTCAATCCTTGCTGTGTCGTTGTAGGACCAAACGTCTTGCGTTGCTGAGTCAGGTTCTGCAGTGGATTCCATGGCAATTCGAACTATGGATCTGATGATAATAAAAAAAAAAGTGATAATAGTAATGATAATAATAATAAGCGTCGCAGTGTAGTGGTTCTGATTCTCGCCTTTCGACTAGAGGGTCGCCGCGGCGCGCCGGTCCGATGATAATAGTTATGATAATGATAATAATAGCATAATAATGATTATGATGATCATGCATACAAGAGAGCACGCGTATCCACTCTGCGGAACGCTAAATGTGATTTTTATATTAGTATTACTCTGGCTTTAGCCGTCCAATCCTGGTGCCAGTGAATATCGCCAGATTGGCGAGCAAATATCAGGTTGGGTTGTGGAGTATCTTGCTCTTCATCACGGCAAAGATCACGAAAAGGTTCCCGGTGATACCCAGGAGGAAACACATGGTGTAGAAGGGCAGCTCGATTTTCAACTGAGACGCCATATTGAGATACCCCCACGATTCCCATTCTTCGAGTTCATCAGGGCGAGTTGTTTCATTCCTTGCTGTGTTCATTGTAGGACCAAACTTCTGATGTTGTGGGGTCAGCCTGCGTTGCGGATTTCATGACAATTCGAGCTATCGATAAAATGATGTAGTAATAATAATAATAAAAATAATAATACTAATAACTAGACTTTTAATTCGTCATGAGGACGAATTAGGTGGTCTGTCATTAAATTATATGATTTAATTGGTCAGGTACTTTGAGAATTACCAGGCTACAGCATATTTCAAGCGCTGCGATTTTGGGGCAGACCGCCTAATAATGCAGGAAAGAAATTAAAGTTTGTTAAATTAAACGTTGTATATATCATTTAAATCACTTAGTTGTACTAAAAACTCGGACTTCATGTGCAAGAGGGTTTATCAGCCTACAACATATTTCAGGAACAAAGAATTTGAAGCAAGAATAAGGGAGATATTGCAGAAATAAGACAAGGGTGCAGAATTAAGTTTTCACCAGAAATCGTTTTCCATAGATATTACGTGTAAAACGGGTAAAAATGACATGCCTATATATATATATTGTAGAAATACACCATGTTGTCGTTGTTAAAATGAAAAAATGTTCCTCGCGATTTGTACAGCATCACTTCAGCTACAACATATCGAAAACTGGGAGCAAAATGATTAATGTTGACGAAGCTATTGACTAATTTGCATAAAAATTATGACGCCATTTTGAAAAAAAAAATTTGAGTTCAGGCGCCATTTTGATGACGTTATAACATTTTTGAAAGGTAAATGTCACATTGAATTATATCTACAACGCATATTAAACAGGTTCATGAAATAAATTAGGGTTTAACGGACTATTTTGAGAGCTACAGTGATTTTAGTATAGGCATGTTTTTGCACATATTTGGACTATGTAGAGGAAATGTGTGCGCGCGCGCAGAAAAGTTTGAGGGGCTGTAATTCCCTTATTATTGGTCGTAAGAAGTTGCAAATGGTATCAAACTGCGCAGAATCTAATGTTCTATGAGATGGTTAAATAAAATTGGTGATTAAAGGCTGGCTAATGGAGATATGCGCAATGATGCGCGCGTACCCATGCGCGCGCGGAAATTTTTGAAATGCTAGAAATGACCTGAAACGTATGGAGACTTGATTGTAGATGATTTAGAGCATTTTGACATTTCAACGCGCGCGTACGCGCACACATTCCAAGGTGCAAACTTATTTTGATGATGGCATCTGATGACCCTTGACCTAAAGTTTATGTTATGTAATTTTGTTACTTTTTGACTGTTATTGATGAAGTTATTGTCATTACTGTGAATTTACAAAATGGCGTCTAGATGACGTCATCATTGACCATTGACCAGAAGCATTCAAATCCCAACTTAAAACCTACTTGTTTGTTTCATCATAACATTTCAATACCTGTTTTGTGTCCAGTATATTCACTTCCATTTGTATTGTCTTCATTAACTTTTCTATTCCAATCAAAGCGCCATGAGCACCGAAAGGTGGACCTGTGCGCTATACAAGTAGCCACTATTATTATTATTATTATTATTACAATGTTACCATTCACTATTCCTCGATAGACCCGATCGATGACTCAAATGTCATTGGTTATGTCCTTGTCATTTTTTAGAAATAGTTGTCCAAAGTATTGGGAATAAAAATAATAAAAAAATAATAAGAAGAAAAATCCGTAGAAACATAATAGGTGATCTGTCGATTTGCGACAGACCACCTAATAATAATAATGATAATAGCATAATACTGACAATAATAGATATATATCTAGGAAATGATGGAGCTCTTCAATTTCTGCAGATTATACGCGCCAGACATTCACCTTCGTAGGTTTTGGCATTGGCTTTAAAAAATCTCATCTGTCCAAAATCCATGATGGATAATGTTACAAGAGGCATACGACACGATATAAACTATTTCCGTAAAATGAAGTTGGTCATGTGACAATAGATCCGCCCGCCGTGTGCGGAACTGGGCGGACACAACAATCACAAGCCGTTCCGATTTGAATAGCATTACAAAGGAGCATTGAATTGGCGTTCGACTTGATATCATGGAAATATCGTGATATACGTATTCACTCTGCAGAATGCTAAATGCGCTTTTCGTATTGCTATTACTCTGGCTTTAGCCGTCGCCATACTGGTGCCAGTGCCTATCAAATCAAAGAATGAATATTCCTGCCGGGTACCAATTCACTTTACCTGGGTTCAGTGCAGCACAATGTGGATGAAATTCTTGCTGGAGGAAATTAACGTCATGAATGGTACACCAAATTAGTAGTAAGCTCCTTACTTCAGTCACTGAGATGCTTTCACAAATCACACCAAGAGGAGACAGTCATAAAGTTCCAAACAAAAGGCGTTATGCGTTTATTCTAGTATTATGATGCACAGTGGATTAGATGTAAATTCACCAGCTGTTATACCCCGAGCGACGGGATTCTTGTCTACCTCATTGAAAAGTCGTTCTATCGAAATATTGATCTTGTGCTTGCTACTTCTGAATAGGGACTGAGACATGGTCCCGTATTTATAGCGGAAAAGTCCTGTTGGTCAGAAGACCTTGGATGAACTTTTGTTTAGCTTGACCACGTGTCTCCTACGTCATAATTTTACCAACTACCAGGGAATGGTCCTTTTCGGGGTTTTTTTTTTTTTTTCGTAGAACTCAAACTTTCTACGTCACTGCCTCACAATGAAATCCTTGTGACTCCCACAAATTTCGGGAAATGATTATGGATTGCTTACTTCTATATAGTCTACTTCAATACTTCCTGTCCATTTATTATTTGTTTCGATCCTTATTGATGAGTGTTATTGTGCTTTATGTAACACAGATACTGGTTAAATGTCTTTATCTTAACTTTTCATCGTTGTCAGTGGCATATTTATTATACATGTATGTAATTTCTTCGAGACATTTTGTAATTTTCCGTCTTATAATTGTCTTATAAAGTCGCCTGAAACACGCGCTATTTCTAGACATGTGTAGTCCGCCGGCACAGACCATTGGCGTTCGGTGTTAGCATATGCAGTGCATGATACAATCGCAAGCTAAATCACAGGCTGAATTGCTCCTGCACAGGCTTCTTATCACCCTGGCAGATGGATCGATGCATAACTAAATGCACATCGCGGAAAACCGAATGCAAGGGTCTGTACTTGCAGACTACTGCCAGTGACCCCCAAAAAAGAAAATTATTCGCATAACGCCATTTACCCTTTAAAAAAAAGAAGAAGAAGAATAGATGACCGATATTTTTTTTTGTCAAAAGCTGGGTGATGCTTCATTTGGTTACGAGGGACTTCACTGGTATAACAAAATGCATCAATATAGGTGTTTTGGTCGCAAATGTATAATTGTGTGGAACAATCTATTCAATATATCCTTTAGAGAAATACTTTGATTAACGATAGCTGTTGGAATGGGCCTCATCTTGTATAGAGCGCGTTTCAGCACTACTCAAGTAGAAAATGAATGCAAACTCACACACCGAAGACAATACCACCGATCGCTCCGCCCATTCCGGGCCGACGTTCCCCCGTGCGAAAGCATGGTGTATACTGTACACACAAATGCGTGTGTCATAATTCCATGTAGAATTTTAGAGAGGTCACGCCGTACCCGTGCATGCACATCGTGTTCGCTGACGTCTGAGTTAAAGAGAACTGCGTACACCTAGGTGATATTGAGGGCGCAGCGAATGAAAGTTACGAATTGTGAAATATGAAATCATAATTAGGCATTGATAGTAATTGCCAATAGTCTAAGGTTTCTTTCTATTATCTAAAACGGGGGAAAGAGAAATTTGGAGACGATTGGTGTAATAGGTTGAGAGAAATACGCAGCCAAACAAACAAACAAACAACAAATTTACACACAAGATAAGGCGAATTATATAGTAGGATGTGACAGAATTGACCCAGGCAGGTAATATAAAAAAAAAAACCTGGCATCTACGTTTTGAAGGAATAATTGAGGCGTTCTCTACTTGACCAACACAAAGTTGCAAAAAAGGGCAATCCAAAACATGAAACACATTTGGGCACCCTTTCGAGGAAAGTAAATGTTTACCGATCAGGTAATTGAACGTATCCACAGAACAACATGTATTTCCATGATAGGGGACCATTTATGTAGAGGGTCCACGGGTCGAGTGCCACCCAAGGCGTTAATTTCCTTCAGCAAGAAAATTATTAACACTGTATTCCACTCAACCCAGGTGAGGTGAATGGGTACCTGGTAGGGATACTTATTCCTTGAAATTCCAAGTGCGCTGGCAGCTGCGGGCCTTAAGATTGAAAAGCTGGATGTTACGGGGCTATGAATATGCTGCAAATAAGTACCCTGAAAGATAAAACAAAATCAACTTACCTACTGTTCAAAATGGCAGACGTGTTTTGATTTGGTTGCAAGTGGCAAGCGGTATGATATTGCTTTCCTTTTTAACGTTTAGGAGCAAAAGCTATTTCATGCGGAAACCATTATTAATGTGCAGCATAGTCCAACTCCACCTTTTAGGTAAAAAACTTGTTTTTATGACTTTTGATGAATTTATTTGCTTTGAACCATTAAGCAGACACGATTCAAGCAGACAAAATATGAAATGTAAATAGGTGACCACAAAGAAAGGAATTTAGAAGCGGGTCCACATAAAGCAATTTTTGACAGCAGACTAAACTGTTTATCGGAGCGAGACAGCACCCCTCGGCAGGAAAAGACACCAAAATGGGGAACAGAGCTGTACTAACAAAGAATAAGATACAGGAGGCTTCACAGTGAGAAGAATGGACAACGGATTTGGGACAAAGTAAACAACTTTATTCAAGCATTCACAATAGCTAGATACGCACAAAAGAGCTTTCTATCCCTCTTATTCTGTTTAGAAAAGTCAAACACGCGTTACACAATGAATATTGAAGGTACATTCTTTTGTGCATAAGAAGGTATTGAGGGGGGGGTCAAATAAGGTTGTTCCTTTGTCCAAACAAATTGTCTCTTCGGCTCATAGTGTCTATTCAGTGGCTGAGGGGGAGGAGTGAAGAAAAACAACATTACAACATAGAGAGAGGAGAATCTTTATGCTTTTTTTTTTCCTCTTCATTTTGTCAAGCCTTATTTTCAACGTCATAATAGGGATTATTCGAGATTTAATGCTATTGACTTTCAATAGCCAGTACATGTTTTTTATTTAATTTTCTTTCCATGTTCTGTTCTAAGATCGATGGATTTATATAAGATACCAAAGTAGATAATTTGAATTAAAATTACGTTTAACCATGGTATGGTGGACATTTCTAAATTATGCTAATTGCATATTTGGTCCTTATTCCCGATAACGGTAAACTTTGTTTATACTGTAAGCATGGTTAGAGGGGAAATTTTCAATCAGTTTAGAAAGTTCTGCAATTTGTTTTTAATTGGTCCTTCTTTGCTATATTCTGACTTGACTACATAAATATGAATAGATTAATTAATTTTTGGAAAAAATTAATTCCTGTTATATAAGAAGTGTTGTTGTATTTTGGGAAAGTGCTTTGAATTTAAATCAGGTAGGCCCACAGATAAGAATAGTATCCCACAAAACATCTGTCGGGCATGTAAAAGGTGAAATACATATTTTCCCCGCTCCAATTGCTGGCTCACCCATTTCTGATCTTGTTGTGGTATGTTAGTAGTACTGCAATCAGGATGCTCAAGCCAGTGTTATTAATTATAAGCTCTTATTTATTATGGTGATGTCTCATTCTTCATGATTACAGGAGGGCTTCGTTATTCAAACACTCTCAAATCTGTAGCTGTCGATCAAGACGTATTCAATTATACAATATCGTCACAGTTTGTTAGCTGCAAACAGTGAAATTTGCTGTTTTAAACGCGAGTAGATAAAACTACAGCCCCGGTCACATAGGACCCCGGAAGCAACACGATTCACCCCGACTCGTTGTTCTGAGGCACTTAACTGTGAATTAACAAAGAGTCGGGGTGAATCGTGTTGCTTCCGGGGTCCTATGTGACCGGGGCTTAACCAACCAATCAACCAACTGTATTGCGCAATCAAGGAACAATATTTGCTTTTAATCTGATAAATTTGGTAGGTATTCATTTTCGCTTCATATTGTCACAAGTAAATCAACAAGACACCTGCAAATACAAAGGAATTGAAATAATGTTGACTTTAGGGAAAGAAGAAACTTCTATCAATACAATATCTAGATCTTTTGTTTATGGACACGTTTTTACACCTTCGCATATTATATTCAGGAAACTAGATATAATTGAGGCGATATGTCTCTGACTGTTTTATTTATCAAAAAGGATACTGTTTGATGTACATCCATCATACAATTTTACTGATTGATATCGAGAATTTGTTAAATGATATTGATATTGATAGTAATTAATTCAACATGGATAGGAAATCTACTATAACCAGGAAACTTTTAACATTGATAATTACGTGCTTTGAGAACGTAGTATACGGGGTGGTAATCATCGGCTGGCCTTCGCTGGTGTATGTCTTCAAACAGATGGGCTACTTCGAAGAATACTGCAGTGGAACCAGCGAAAATGGAACCTCATCTTCGAGTGTCGCGCCGAGCGAGGTCCCGCCATTCGCCATTTTGAGTGCGCGGACTCGCACATCTGTTACGCCGCATAATGTTAACATTGTAACGAGTGTCGAGGTGGACGGCGGGTTGACCACGCCGAATTATACATTTAATCCAGAAGGAGTAGTCTATCATCACAATGGAAACTTGACATTGGAAGGGGACACGCCCAATTGTTGGGAGCAGGATGCACAACTTCAGATGGTGTTTTCGGTGGCCATGATTGTTGCCACGGTGTCGATGTTTCCTGTGGGATTACTCTTTGATCGACTGGGAACGAGACGCATCAGATTAATCATGACGTATTTAATTTTCTTATTTTCTTTTACCCCCCTTTTTTTTTAATCTATTGATTCATTTTGCTTCTAATTTTTTAATAGCCTTTCCTAATTTAATAGTATTACAAGGAAGCCTAAAAAACCTTCAATCGATGTTGAATTGGTATTCTTAAGAGAAATTCTATTAAGGTAAAAAGCCGGTAAAGGGATTCATCCACTAATTCAACGAAACAAATTCAGAATTGCACAGTAAATAAGAAAGAAAGACACAAAAACAAATTAAAAATAATTCTGAGGGCCACTTAACGTACAAAAGGTACAAACATACAAGATGTATTTGATTTAAAAAAATACGTACTGTTATTTGCTTTTATATTTTTAAAGGTTGGTACTTTTTACTGGTCACGTGTTCTGCGGTCTCAGTGCAACAACAGGCATCCATAATTTTCTTTTCCTAGGAACCATTTTGCTGGTCATCGCTAGTGCAATGCTCTTGATATCTAGTATGCAGGTTAGTAGATATCAGCGAAAATTGTCACGTGTTCTTTCTGATCAAATGAGAAGGTGGTAGATAAATTTCAAATTTCAAATCCGACAGGCTTAACATACTAACACATGTATTTGGGGGTTTTTTTTAATGAAAAGAGAGTCGCCTATCAATGTATTTGTCTTTTATGTAATTTCTATAACATCTTCATATTCTCTATTATACTTCATATCAATATTTTAAGAAATGTATACGTCAAGCTACTAACATGTAATGTTTCAATGGCCAAAATGCCATCAATGGTTCTTAACCCTTTTTGTGTTACGTGAATTCCGAAGATAGGGATTGCATAGCCCAAGCCACCAGCTTAGGCACTGCAAACAATAGAAAGCACACTCTGGCTATTGCGTGTACTCCCACACATGAAACACTTCCCATAAAGGTGTGTAGTGTATGCGAACAAAACCACTGAACTGTTATTTACCCTGTTAACAAGGAATCAATACAGCCTAAATCCAAACCTGAATATCCTTACCTATTCCACACGTGTTTGGAACGACTGTCAAGTGTTTCATTCATCAGTTTTCATATTTTTATAGACTCACCATAATTATTTATTTTGTTTCTGGACCCCTTGGAAGAACAGAAGTATTTAGTTTAATTCTTCTGAAAGGGCAATCCAGCCAATCTTATTAATTGCAAGTTATTTTTTGTTCACATGTAAATTTGTCAAATGTATTCTTATCTCGTATTATGTATATGTTATATGTCTTTTTACTGATTGGGAATAAAGTACCATACCATACCATACCACTATTTTCCCTTCCACGCATCTGATTGTGCAATAAAAAGAACATTTGTGCAAATGACGAAAGCAGAGTCCAAACTTAAAGCGAAAATCTTAGAGTTTCAGAAACTACGACAGTCATAGGCTCTGCAACTTTCAGTTTTGGGCTCCAAGTGTAAACCTTATAAAAGATGAACTTTTTTTAATTATTTCTTTTTACAACTGTCCAAGGTGGGAAATCTGTTCCCCACTCATCGGGCGACTGCAATGGCATGTATGCAGGGATCGTATGGAGCTGCCGTTCTACTCTTCTTTCTGTTCAAGGTCAGATTTACCTTGATTATTTTCGGAATCTTCGGTGATGAGCTTTTAACAGGGACTTAAAAAAATACAGAACCATGCGGAAATGACAAAGATGCCGCACACGGTATTTAATTGTGGGTAATCTGCACGATATATATCTTTTATATTTTTAGTAATAGAAAATGCGAGAAATTTTTTTTGTATAATTCTGTATTTGGTCTTATGAAGAACTTAAAAAGTGTTAAAGTTGCTGTTAAAGATTAAATAGGACCATATAGGCAAAACCAGGGTTCTAACCACAGCAAAGCTCTAAAGACGTTAACCAATTGACTACATGGAACCGGGTAGTCCCTGCACAAAATCGATGGAAATTACGGAATTCAAATGTCAATGGTTTATAACAATAGCCTCTCGAAAGAAAATAAAGCTTGCTCTCCGGATGTACATTTAAATTCAATTTCCTCTGACGCCATAAATGATGTTGGGTGACTGTAATATATTTTTTGTACGGTATTATCTCTATGACCACAGGTATCCTTTGAGACTGGTGTCCCGATCAGCATCTCCTTTTTCACTGTAGCCGGTCTCACCCTGCTCCTCAATATTAACACGTTCGTCTTCCTCCCGAAGGACAAAATCCCCTGGCCAGACATGCCAGAGTTTGAAGCTTTCGGAAATGATACTGAACAAGAGAATAGTAAGTAATGATATACTTTACAATTGCTAGTATCATATTTATAAATTGGTTTCTATGAAGCTGGTGAGCTGCTAAGACTAAAGGCATTCCATTTTCCAATGCTGCCAGCTTCACTTTGTTCCCCTATGTCATTTGTCTTTTTCCTGGGAGACCCATGATCACAAGTGGAAGTTATCAGAAATCCAATCAAACAAGAAAATAAAGGGAAGTTAACTATAAATCTGCACATGACTGATTTCATTCTACCCCCTGCATCTCAATACACATTAATATATGAGGGTGTAAATTTGCGCCTTCAAGGGTGCAGCCACTGGTACCATAGAAGCACACTTTAGGGTGAAGATATCATTCTTATAGGATGAAGATATGTACCCTTTGGGAGGAGATCTCCACCCTGAGGATGCTGCTTTTGGACTTTATGAGCAAATGGTTTAGGAGCAGGATGGTCGACTTGAAATGTTCCTTCTATCAATTCCAAGTTGCATTGTTCCAAATGAGTTGAAACAATACTACTGCACAGATTATTGAAACCACCAAGTGTATTTTGTCCCATTGTCCATTATGTATTTTCCAAACATGTTTTCAACCATATCCTTTGCACTCAAAGAACATTTTCGCCTCATTGTATTAATGACCGTTATCAAAAAATGATGTATTATCGTTTCCATCGCGGTAGATCACAACTCAGAACCTCATGAAAGAAACAGGTTAAATCGAGAGACATCAGGCGACATCACAAAATCAACAGAGCTCGATGCAGTAAATGGGGCAAAACCTCATAAACATGCACCTGTGAAACACCGATTCGAGTCTCTACGCGACTGCCTTCTATCCTACCCATTCATGCTAATACTAATGTGGCAAGTAGTGTTGGAGTTTGATCAGTTCTTTACAATCGGGACTGTCAACTACTTCTTGACGTTGAAAGCCAGTGGTGACGAAAATTTAGGTGAATATCGATAATTTTTAAATACTGCCTATTGCAATATTATGGATTTGTGGAAAGATATGCCCGTGTTTCACAACTTGATAATTTCTTCATAGTCAAATCCAAAATTGTCAGCCACGTTTTGATTTAGACAGTGAATGATGACCCAAAAATCATGATGATGTTAAAGAATAATTCAGTTAAAGATGAACATCTAGGCATGCCAGGCATGTTGATCTGTTGATGCCTTTGGGCTTTTGAAACATATCAGCTAATTATCCTAGTCCATGGTTTCGTATTTTGTCATTTGTCGATTTCATTTTGTTGAACCGTAGCAAAGAACTTGAATCTTGTCAACTAAAGATGTGGATATTTTATTTGTAATTTTACTCACACCAAATAAGGATTCAGCTAAATCCACTCCGCATGCTAATATTTGTGTTCCTTTGTCTTTTAGCTACTATACCAATCACTTACTATAGGCGTAAATATTCAGAATTGAATGAGAAACGCCTTTAAATATAAATTCATCATCATCATCCAACCCATTTTGATACTTGCAGATATTTGTTCTTTATTTTTCTTCTGGTACAGTAAGTCTCTACACCGATACGTTGGCCATCACCATGGCTTTGGTATTTTTCGTCGGTCCTGTAGGCGGGCTTCTAGTTGACAGAAAGAACATTTGGAGATCACTAACATGTGGTAAAGGTAAATACTTGCATGTATCAAGTTATTATTTCGATAGTCATTATTGAAGTGTTCACATATCCCTCAGGTACATCTCCCAATATGATTTTAATAATTGAGAGGTCAATCGATTTTCATAAAATGACCGAAGAGATTCTGAGCAGGCAATGGTGAGCGTGTGCAATATTTGTCGAGGAAATGCAATTGTCATGCAGATATTGGTGAAATATAATGGCAATTCATTTAGTTATTGGTATCCATCAAAATACAAAGCTTTGATCTCGTTCATTTTTAATTCAGCGGATATTACAGCCTATTTTATATGCATTTTACCATTGGGGTACACGGGCTAGTTGGACAAATTTGTTGCTTTATTATTTTTCTTTCTGTTTCCTTATTTTATCACTTCTCCATCCATTCAAGAGTGTGAAGTATTACCATATGTAATGTTACAAAAGTTACATCATTCTATTTACGGTAAAACTTCTAGAACCTGAAGAATTCACAAAGTTCCATGTGTATTTTGGTAGGGTTTGACATGTACTTTTATGCATAACTGTAGTTATTGTAGTGTTTACCAAATAAAATACCAAGACATTTGTGTTGATATCATACATGTCAAATTTTAATATATTTGTACTCTTCTCTATTACCAGATTCCGGCAAAGAATATGCGCCGACCCCATCCGATGCTAGTCTTCCACTTGCAATGACGTCATTGACCTCCATCGCCTACTCTCTTTGTTTGCTCTTCGGAACACTCCATCTTCAAATCCTTACGTTTTTCTTCATCCTCCTTCTCAACTCCCTGCTGTATGGCGAAGGGTCTGTGGTGATTGCAATGATGTAAGTAGCCAGACAACTATTATGATGATGAAGATAACACCGGTCTGCGTATACGTGTAACGCACTCTCAAATGAATGCTCTAACCTTTTTAAATGTTTTCATTACCCGTCACTTCATTAAAACAAAAGTAAAAACGTCCTTTACATTATATTGGTGTCCATTAATCATCAAGAGAGAATGCCATTCATTGGTGAATGTCTAGAAAAAAAATAATTTTAGGTCTTGTCGATGGGATCGTTTGTAAACGTGATTGGACAGCTTTTATATCTGCCTATGGCGGGCCATTTTCCCAATAATTTACTAAATAATGTTTGCCGACGGATCGACAGATGGACATAGTTCGTTGATATTCTATTTATATAGATTATGACATGAAGTATGACATTGGTGTCCATTAATCATCAAGAGAGAATGCCATTCATTGGTGACTGTCTTGAAAAAAATTCTTTTAGGTCTTGTCGATGGGATCGTTTATATATATATATATATATATATATATATATATATATATATATGTGTGTGTGTGTGTGTGTGTGTATGTATGTATGTCTCAATGACTTCAATCATTAAATTTTAGCACCCCCAAAAAAGCAATAAAAATAATGTGTTCACCGATAAAGTGGCGTGGTGTATGGCTCGAAAATAGTTTTAATATGACTAGTAGGGCATATTGAGCATCTCAAAAAAGCACGGTTCTTCTGTCAAGTTAGCATTGCGAGTGCGCATATTAACTGGTAACAATAACAATGGCAAGGTATTTGTCCTGGTCTATGTAGATATAACAACCCTGTACCCACGAGAACATAATTAAATGGCCCGCCTTTTAAACGTTTATTGGACGAATACATTCATGAGATATCTTCTATTTCAACTACGGCAGTCATTCCCGCCCATACACAGCCATGCCCCAGTGAAATTGACAATATGTGTTTGTGGTCATTTAGATGTACATAATACTTTCTAGCAACACACTCATGCTAACTTCTATCAATGACTAGATTTCCAGCAAAATATTTCGCCAGTGTCTACGGTGCCATACGGACAATCAGCGGACTCGCTACACTCATGCAGTACCCTGTCTTTATCCTTATCCACGATGTGTTATCAGATGATCCGTTCTATGTAAGTGTAACCATCATCGGTGTATGTGCCATTTTAGGAGGAAAAAATTATTCCACAATCGTTTAGCCCTTTTGTTTTAACCTTATGATCAACAGTATTCATAAGTATATGGCAAAATTTGTAGCAAAAATGTGTACTGTTTCGAAAATGCAACCGTTTACAGTGGAAAAGGTGCGAGAGGGATCCTGTACAAAAGTAAATTGTGAACAGCATTCAAAGAGTGTGATTGATTTTGATTAACCAAAATTAATGTTGCTTTCTTTCTGAATCGCAGAACGTCAGCAAATAGAATTAATCTTTGCATTTGATCTTCACTTGATGGTTTAATAGCAACTTTATTTAGATTTTACATCACATCCATAGTTTACTCATATTCATTTGAATATAGACAGCCATCATGTATTCTTGTACTATGAATGGTAAAGATTCTAGTAGTAAGCCTTGTGATACATCGCATGTCATCAAGAATCTTGTCGGAAGAAGGCCTACAGGGAAAATGCAACCATGTTTTCAGTGCTTTTACTTAACACTTAGCTATTATTTGCTCCATTTTCATTCTCTGTTTATTGTCGCAGGTCATCATATCTCTAATTGTAGCCGATGCAGTAACACTAATCTTGCCATGCTACCTCTACTTTGCGTCAAGAAAGATTACCCTATCATCACGTCACAAAAGAGTAGATTCAATGGAAATGGAAGAGAGGAAGTGATCTAATGGGGTCAGTCACACCTACAGGTTGATTCCAACCTGCTGCCAAACCAGTGATAATTACAATTTTGTTGATGCGGTTTCATAGCGGGTTGGGATCAGGCTCTAGGTGTGAATGCCCCATAAATCGCATGAACATCGGTAGTTTACCATGTTAAGCGATACAGGGCTCGATCTCTTAAGCGTGTCGGCCATTTCGTTGGGCTGGGGCAACTTGTTCATGCATTGTCCATGAAACAACGATATTAGACTTTGAAGTTTACCTTAAAGATAAGTTTTGGTGTTGTTGGGGTTTCAGCTGGCAATAACGAGTCACTTACTTTGTAAAGCGCCTAGAGAAAATTGTATTACTAAAGCGCTATATAAATATAAACTTATTATCATTATTACCGCTGTATAATTGGTTATTTTCATAAATATCGCACTAACAAGTTAATAAATCTCCTTCTCGGTAGAAAACTGAAAAGAAATTGAGGGATAAACATACAAATAATATGAATAATGGATGGTACTGTAGAAAGTAATTTTGTCCCTTTTCATATCAATGATAATTCATACAAGCTGAAAATCTCTTTTATTGAAGCATGTTGAGCTTTGATAACAATCCTTTTTCGTCAGAATCAAAACAATGTGCAACCTGGGTACAGAAGTGTAATAAAAATGTTAAAAGATAGCTAAATGAAAAGAAAGCATGAATCGCTTTTTGGGAGATTAATTATGCTTGTCATGTAGGGGAAAATTGTAATAATAAAGTATAACGAAATGCGTCTTCAGCCAGTATTATTAAGCCCTCTGTTGAATCTTTTCAAAAATATATATAAAACATTTACGAATTCGTTTCCCATTAATCATTTATCACCATTTCTCAATCTTTAAATTTCCAGACGAAATGTTTGAATTTTTTCCGTGAGAATTCGAAACAGGGATACCATATGACGCACAATATATCGTGCTGATGGAAACATGAGATGCGCGATCATGCTTATTGATTGCCAAAGTTATAAATCATTAAATGGAAGACCGCCAATGTGAATAAGTTGAAATGTGTTGACTTATTTGTCGAATATGAATATTTAAGATACTATGGAACATAATCATCCATGGAAAATTGAGGACGAAACCATTTTGTGGGAGGGTTCCTATAGCCCTCTACGTTTCATAATGATGACGTTTGTTTGCCTTTCTGTCCTTTCTGCTGACTTACCTTTTCCAATTTAAAATTTCAAAGGAATCAATGTTTGACTTCCACTCTGGAAAGCAATAAATGCAGCATTAGTTTACACTGTTAATAATGCCATCCATCGTAGGCGTAATGATTGCGATACAGGTCGGGATCAATGCGGTAGTTACAACGAAGATGTAGTTTCTCATTAGATGGCTGATCTCTCTTTTTCCACATCATTCGCTTAATCGCAAAAATGACAAGCGCCCTTTCATCATTTCATCCACTCATTGGTATCAAATGCGCTCCGTTGGTTCGCTGTCCAGCTAATATCTCTCACTTCCGCTTCGCCTCCATCCCGATACCAGAGAAAGGAGGTCATAAAAGCATGTACATTTTCTATGTAGGGTTTAAAGTGATGTGGTGAATGACCATCTGAGAAGAAGGCTTCACGGTACAACGAGTTATCCTTCTTGGAAATGTACGTGAGTGGTCCCGAAAATGACCTACCCTCTCTCGACGATTCGATGAACATGTTCTCATCGTTTTCAAGACAATTAGTAAAGTCGGTGTCAAGAGGCCTATTCATCGACTTCTGGAGGATCCAAATGCAGTGCATGTCAGTCCGGAAAGCCTTGGGTAGCATTGCTGGTCCATTCTCAGATGTGTCCTATTTGTAGCGAAGTGTTGGACGATTGACAATCAGAAGATTTTGGCTCCATATCTGGACGTTACTCGCTGTAAAGTGTGGTAATCTATTTTTTATTCTCCAAGGCATCCATATCTGAAATCTGCCAAGGGTGATGCTTGTTCAACAAATCGTTCTTCAGGTTACGCACGATTTTGAGAAAGACTGCATTACTTTAATTAGTGCAATATACGTAAGAATCTCGACCATTCAGCACAAGAACTGGTACCAGTCGTGCGTATAGGCGTTCTTAAAGTATTTTTTTATCTTTGTGAAACACCGCCAAGAATGATGAACCATACAGGAAAGAGATTACTTCCCACGGGAAACCTGGAAAGAGACCATATGGCGGAGGACATTGATGTTGATGAGGATATCATCATCAATTTAACCTACTACACGCTCGTCATCCTCTTCGGACTCCCTGGAAACACCGTAATCATCCACGCTTACATTTGGAAGAAACGGAAGACGAGTACGGACGTCCTAATCATTGCCCAAGCGCTTGTAGACTTCGTTGCGTGTATCTTCACACCAACGTTCATCATCCGAAGCAAGTTTACCTGGCTTCTCACCTCGGCTCTATGTCGGGTTGCGGCGCTTACCGAAGATTCAACCGCCTTTGCGTCTCTGTTCCTGACATCTGCAATCAGTATCGACAGGTATGTCACTGTGCGTTATCCGTTACGCAGGCGAATGACCGTTCGTATGGCCATCTTCATAGCAATACTGTCAGCTACGTTAGCTATCGCAGTAAATGCTCCGTACACGGCCTATGTCAATCTGAAGAAGTTTTCCCGAGGAGGTGGAAGGTGTGAACTGTCCACGCCATACTTATTCTCGTTGATTTTCACAACGGTTGGAATGGTCCTGTTCATTCTTGCACTTGTAACTAGCACTGTCCTGTATGCTCTTATCTACGTTTTCCTTAGGAAAAGAGCAAAGATACACGCCGAACTTGTTGGTAAGGAATATCCTCTTGCGATCATTCCAACCTCAAGTGTTGACACAAGTGGTCCTTTCGTGATATCAAAGAAGACGCCTGTTTATGAAGAAACAGTGGAGGGTAGCCCCGAATCTGCTGATGCTGATCCCAGCACGACGAGCAAAACGAGCAAAACGAGCAAAACCGACTCAATCCGACTTTTGACCAATAATATCCCAGCAATTCAATCGCAGCCCCATCAGCAGGAACTCGGTTTGATTCTCCCGCCGAAACCCGCCGACGAAAAGTCTATCGATTTGACTTCAGCTCCACCTGAGCCTCGCATCTTTCTGGCATCACCTTCAACCAAGACAATACATCCTGCTGGTCTAAGAATCTTCCCAAAGAACAATAATGAACATGATTATGGCAGAAAGACCACCCGAATGCTGCTTATCATAACTATATTTTTCTTCTTCACTTGGACCCCAAACATTGTAATTCGCATCATTCCCTTTCCAACGATTGCGAGGTACGCGCACATCCCTGCTTTCCGGACCATAATAAGTATTTTGATATCTCTCAGACTCATGAACCATGTAATAAATTTCTTTGTGTACTTCTTGGTTAGCAACAGTTTCAGGAGGGATGTCAGGCAGTCTTATACCAAGTGCAGATATAACCGTTGAATTGCGCATTTACGCACGTCAATCAATTTTCACCACCGACAAAACCAGGATTTCGCTTTGGAACGCATCAACCCATCTTGCAAAGATTGTTATTTTTCTAAGCAAGTTTACTTTTAAGGCCGCTATGATCTCATTGTATTCCAGAGCACAGTATCCTTCACTTTGGGTCCCCATAGATCGACGTCTTAAATAGCATTTGCATTGTAAAGCGAAAAGCGTCGATTTTGATCCGTTGAGATTGAGGAGTTGACTTTCCGTTTTTGATGCTGATGCACGCGCTTCGTCTATCATTTTTCCTTCTAAGAATCATCAAAGGTAATTGGTGCTGCATGAATGAAACACACCATGGTGAATTAGTATAGTAAACATAAAATAGCACCGTCCGTGGCTGATGGTTCTTTTTTTTTTGTCGGTGGCGAGAATTTCTCCGGCACAATCAGACTCTCACTATTCATGCAAGACGTAGAATATGGCGGATCCTTGGTAGGCTGAAGGCAGTGTGCACCTTGAAATGTACGACCCGGGCAGTGTTTCACCAAGATAAGAAAGACTTTACGAACGACTTTAAGATCGACTGGTATCCCTTCTTGCGCATAAATGGTTTACAATATTACGCGCATTCAGCGCAAGAACTGATATCACTCGAACTTAAAGAGAAAAGCCGGAGTACGTTGACGAGTACAAGACGCGTAAAGGCCCCAGCACACCAAACACGGCACGGTATAACGGCACGGTATTTACGCGCTATATTGGTTGCTATTGGTCAGCGCGCTCCTCCGCGCAAAGGATGTTTAGCAATTGGCCAATCACATGGAAGATATCGCGTAAATACCGTGCCGTGGTGCCGTGCCGTGTTTGGTGTGCCCGGGCCTTAATACTCTTGTTCAAGATCAGCATAAGATATGACACAAGTCGTACGTAAAGTCTTTCTTATCTTGGTGAAACACCGCCCACGTTGAGAAAATGTGCGGTTTGGGACGTCCCAAACCGCACCTTTCTCAAAGCTCAGTTGGTAGATCGTCTCACTCTTTTAGAAAACTTCACCTTATGAAAAAGGTGAATTATTGCACCCTAAAAGGTTACACAGTGTTGCATTGCTTTGCATACTTTTTTCTTATTGGGTGTAGAGACGATCTTTACGTCCTGGGCGGTGTTTCACCAAGATAAGAAAGACTTTACGCACGACTGTACGTTCGACTGGTATCCCTTCTTGTGCGGATAATTCATAATAGTCGCGCATTCAGCGCAATAATTGATACCAGTCGATCTCAAAGTTGTGGGTAACTTTAAGAACGACTTGGTCATGTTGGTGAAACACCTCCCTGGATTATGTTTCATAAATCTGTAGATATATCTACGCAGAACCGTATGACTCTTTTCAGGTGCAATTCCATGACAGAAGTTATCATTGATTGCAGAAAAGGGTCATCAGTTGTTTTTAGATTTGTACGTAGATTCATGCAAAGCATAACCATGGCCAACTTGACCATGGCATACAAAACTTACGTCCTGAGTTACAACCTTCAAAGACTCCAACTATCCCGTTTTCGGGAAAATTCAGATTCTCTCACCCGCGGCCAAATGATTCTAGCTGATTCTAGATTTTCTTATTGAATTATCTACTTAATTTTTCTGTGTCATATGTAAAGAAAAAATAGGCCCAAGATTGCACAGAAAGCATGTGTAACCCTAGGGCTTCCATGGCCCTAAGGCGAGCCCTAGAGCCCGGCCTTCGCGCTACGTGTGCATACGTAATTGTAGAAACATGATAATTGTGATTGTAACAACATAACGTACAATTCACGCAAAAATTACTGTTTAAAAGGGGCATCAATCGGGAGAATCTCCAGTTTAGGAAATGGTTAATGTTGGAGTCTGTGAAACTTTGCATCCTTGGTCAAGGACTCTGCGTCCCACGCCACGAAGTTCCCGTCCAATTTCCCAAATTTCGTAACACTATTGTATAAAAAGGTGCGCGTAAAGGTAACACAAAAACAAAATATCAAGAAAACGTTGAATTTACGTAGGTGATTCCTTATATTAACTGGAAAGGTTCTGTGTGCTGATTCATGAAACCAAAAGTGGCCTCGAGACCCACGTTGTTTGCCGAAGACGTACCTTTTGTTATTGTGTCACAGAACAATTTAAATTTCTTTGTCATTATTTCTGGAAGCCATCTTTCTGCCAAACCTTCACTCACTTTCTATGCATCTCTCGCTCTATCATACACATACACACAAAATACATACACACCATCTTTGACATTTACTATATTTCGTCTCTATCTCTTCTTTCACACTCTCGATCAAACTATCGTTCGTGTACACATGGATATGAAAGTCTATGTATGTGTGTGTATGTGTGTGTGCGTGCCAACTCTTATTACACAAAAACGCACACACAAAAAAAACGCATTTTGCAGGGAAAACACGTATAGGTGTGTGTGCTGATATGCGTAGTATTGTTGTGTTATAACTATTCATTTGGATATCCATTTTGACATTACGTTGTAATAATAAGATTGTCTTTTCTCCCTGCCCCCTCTAGCCTCCAATTTTCAATCAGTTTCTATACCCGAGTAGAGCTAATGCACCTTTTTGCATGAATTATGTATTTGTATATATTATTGCTCTGATTAAATCTAAAAACCTCTTTCCTTTTAGCATCTATCATTCATTCGTCATCACCGATTGTACAAACCGGCATACAAGTGAGGGACGGTTGCACAAAACAATCTCAGCAACATCGCACTCAAACACACTTGATTGAATTGACATGCATTTCAATGGTTTTTATCATTTATCATTGGACTTGTCGCTGTGTCCGGGGTTTATTTATATCCAAGCAGCAGACTCCCTCTAATATTTCAGTTCGTTATAATAATGACATGTAAAAGCGTTTCTCTGGCGACAGACTTGTAAGGCCCCAGTCACATAGCAGCCCGGAAGCAACACGATTCAACACGACTCTTTGTTAGCAGGCAGTTAAAACTCTAAACTGAACAAATAGTCGTGTTCAAGCATGTTGCTTCCGGGCCTATATGTGCCTGGGGCTTAAGCTAATAATGTCTCTGACAACCATATCGCATTATCAACTATGTATTCGTGCAAGGTGCGGATCTTTTTTTTACCCGAGTGCTGCAAAATATCGTTTTGAGTTTTATGTTAACACGAAGCTGACGTATGGACTTGAACCTAGTTGTCATTCTCAAGCGATTTGAGAGAGATTTGGATACTTGTATACATTATCTAACATGATGGAAGATAGTATTCAGAATGGTACTATTTTCAAGCCACAGGGGAACTGGACGCGGAACAACTTAAGTCATTTTGGATTGACTGACGTTTTAGACGAAAGAGACGAAAACGTTTTTCTGCATAATACCGTTGTTAGTTTAACCTTTAACATAGCACTACTTATTTTGGGATTGCCCGGCAATGCCGTCATCATTTGGGTGTACGCGTGGAAGAAGGTGAAAACGAGTACGGATATCTTCATCATTGCCCAGGCAATCGTCGACTTCATCGCATGTTTCGTCACCCCTGCCTATATCGTCAAAGACGGTTTTGCTCCATTGATTACGACAGGGTTGTGTCGTTTCTCAGCAATAGCCGATCAGGCGACTGCATTTACATCCCTTTCCCTGACCACTGCGATCAGTATCGATCGATACCTTGTCGTCTGCCGTCCAAGGCGACGTCGAATGACGGTTCGCGTGTCGATTTTGTTAGTCATAGTCCTAGTCATTGTCAACATCGCAATCAACATCCCATTCGCTTTGTCGAGAGGCATGCAATATTTTCTGGGACAAAAATCATGCGACACTTCTAGTTCCCAGCTCCTGACGTACCGCACGGGTTATTCGACGGCGTATTTCGTTCTGTTCTTAATATCGTTCTTCATCGTTACTGTTCTATATGCGGTCATATACTGCTTTTTACAATCAAGAGCAAAGATTCACGCCCAGCTTGTAGGAGGTGGGGTACCTGCACCGACCAATAATTTGAAGAACCCAAACAACGCTTCGCCAGATGATAACCTGAAAGCAATCCGTAGTAATGCGGTCATTGCCAGTGGAACAGCTGCTAGAATTTTCGCAACGGCCCAAGCAGAAAAAACACTATCGCATGGATCAACTAATGGAAACGAACATCGCAGAGACATTCCGTCATCATCGACTTCGGGCATACCTACAGATACACATTCCATATCGATGATCAGTTTCCCGCCTGGAGGAAAAACGCAAAGACCTTCTGCGGAACCAAACTGCACAGAACCTAATAGTTCGACAGCTAACAATCTTTTCAAACGTCACACGAATCCACCAATAGTAGTTAAGAAAAACCCTCAAGCTGATTACGGAAAGAAGACAACGCGCATGCTTCTCATTATAACTGTCATATTCTTCATCACTTGGTCACCGAAGATCATCATCCCCCTCACCCCAAGAGCCATTATCTTTAAGCTTCTATGGTCGTGGGGAATCGATAGTGCTATTACATTTTTAGATATGATGCGCAGCCTCCGGCTTACGAACCATATCATCAATTTCTTTGTCTATTATCTTGTGAATAGCAGTTTCAGGACAGATGTTAGGGGAATGTTCAAGGGATGTCCTAAAGCGTGCTGTGGAAGTCGCGTGTGATATCTGATTATCAGCGTTGGTACAATGGCGGATTTGGCTTAAAGTGTCTGTAGACGTGGCCATACTGGTTTGCCCAATGACCTTTTTAAAGATGGATGTTTAAAACTGTTATTTAATTTTGCGATAGTCACCGGCGTCTTATTATGCGTAATATTTTTAAGGGGAAACTTCTGCTCAAACATTGTCAAATACTAATCTTAACGGTTGGTCAGTTTATGTCGTTTCTTTATCGATTTTCGGAATCTTATCGAGTCACGTCTGAATATGGATAGTAGTAGGCTTTCGATTTCCGAACAACGCGAATATAACAGCCAAAACCGATCAACCATGACATTTATTTTCCTAACATCTCACCGTTCTTGATCGCATGCTCTTAATAGTCACTGAATGAACGTTGATTACGCGATAAATATATCGGTCGCTGATTGTTTTTCTCGCGTTGTGGGTTGACACACAACGCGAGATCGCCAGACAACGCGAGATCGCCTGACAACTGGTCTGAACTTAAGAACAATGGACATGTGAACAAAGTAAATGCATCCCCCCTCGGCAAAGACTCTTCCCAAAGAACAATGATTAACGCGACTATGGCAGAAAAACCACCCGAATGCTGCTTATCATAACTATATTTTTCTTCTTCACTTGGACCCCGAACATTGTAATCCGCATCATTCCCTTTCCAATGATTCTGAGGTACGCGCACATCCCTGCTTTCCGGACCGTAATAAGTATTCTAATATCTCTCAGACTCATGAACCATGTGATCAATTTCTTTGTGTACTTCTTGGTTAGCAATAGTTTCAGAAGGGATGTCAGGCAGTCCTGTACCAAGTGCAGATATAACCGCTGAATTAAGCATTTACGCACAGAATATATTCTCACCACCGACAGTACTAGGATTTTCGCTTTGGAACGCGACCGCTATTAACGACATTAGAATTATGGACGACCGAAGCGGTCATCTACGCATCTTGCAAATGTTGTAATTATCTAAACAAAATGACTTTAAAAGTCACTTTTCTTAGGAAATTGAAGGCCCCTAGGACCTCATTGTATTCCAGAGCATATATTACCATCCACTTTGGCTCCCCATAGATCTACGTCTCAAATAGCATTCGCGTTGTAAAACGAGAGCCCAGTAATAGGTCATATCAAAAGATATGTCATGAAGCCGTTGATTTCGATCTGTTGAGGTTGGAAAGTTGACTTCCGGGTCGGGATGCTGATATACGCGTTCTGTCAAAGAAAAGCGCCACCTTGGCTCCGTAACATAAAGGTATGCGATTAATTGCTAATCTGATAGCGATGGATATCAATAGCAAGTCCATGGCAAATCATGTACTAAAGTTTACAATTGATCGCAAATAAAATAGCAATTAGTCGCAAACCTTTATGTTACGGGGCCCTGGTCACATATAGTAAATGTTAAGACATATTTTTCGATCTAAAACCTGGCGAAGTGGAACGCACATACAGGAAAGGTCCTAACCGGAAGTAAGTATCCCGACTCACATGACTTATTTATAATGCAAACTGGATAGCACCATCTGCGGTTTGTAATGTTTTATTTTTTTGTCCGTGGTGAGAATTTCTCGGGCATTAACGGCGGCGTTGAATTACTTTGCACTTTTTTTTTTTTTTTACTTTGTATAGCCACATTTACGTCCTGGGTTACGTTATATAAATATGTAGATATATCTACGCAGTACTCTTTGAAGAACTGTTGACCCTTTTCAGGTGCGATTCCGTGAGAGGAGTTATCATTAATTGCAGGAAAGGGTCACCAGTTGTTCGCAGATTCGTACGTACAAGCAATTTATGGCCTCCCAGACTGACGTGTTTTTTTGTAGAAGAACATTCAAGACGATATAACCTATTTCAATAAATTATAAGTCGAACACCAATTCAATGCTCCTTTGTAATGTTATTGAAACCCGAATCGGCTTGTGATTGTGGTGTCTGCACAGTTCAATACACGGCGTACGGAGCTATTGTCCTTTAACCCACTTTACTTTAGGGAAATACTTTATATCGTGTTATTCGAGACATTGTAGACGTAGCTGTATTACATCGTTTTCTTATTGTGTCACAGAACAATTTGGATTTCTTTGTGGTGACTTCGAGAAATCATCTTTCTGCCCAACCTTTACTGACTTACGATGTATTTTTTTTCTCTCTCTCTCTCGCTATATATATCATACACATACACACAAAAAAAAACCAGCATCTTCAATACTTACTGTTTTTATTATGCAGGACCCCTCGTGATACCAACATCTTGTTGTGAGGGCATCCTGCGGAAATATTGATCAGTAAATAGATAAATGAATTTCGTCTCTATCTCTTTTTTTTTTCAAACACTCGCGACCAAAATCCCGTTCATTTTGGGCCTACATAGACCATATGCGTACAAGTACACGTGTGTAAGTGTGTTTGTGTATGTAAACTGTACAATGAAATTGCATCAAAGTAAGGATAGATTCAAGATTGGATGATATTTTGTCAAATCAATTTTCCGCGATTTTAAGTCCTCAGTAAGATTGTTGGTTACAAACTCTTATTCACGCACAAACGCATGCACATATACACAAAGCCCATGTTGCAGGTAAAACACGTATAGATGTGTGTGTGTGTGTGTGTGTGTGTGTGTGTGTGTGTGTGTGTGTGTGTGTGTGTGTGTGTGTGTATGTGTGTGGGTGGGGGTGTGTGTGTATGTAAGCGAAGTATTCTTGTGGTGAAACTTTTCAACTCACGATATAATCTATTTCCGTAAAATAAAGTCGAACGCGGATTCAGTGCTCCTTTGTAATGCTATTCAAATCGGAGCTGGCTTTTGATCGTTGTGTCCGCACAGTTCAATTCACGGCATATGGATCTATTGTCCTTTAACTCACTTTGATTTACGGAGATGGTTTTTATCGCGTTTCAACTGACTATCCCTTTTGTCATTACTTAGTGCTGGCGAAATACTCTTTCCTCCATACCCCCTCGGGCCTCCAATTTCCAATCAGCTTCTATACCCTGGTACAGCTAATGCACATTTCTGCATCAATAATTATCCGATGGTATTATTCTTGCTCTGATTTTTAGTCTAATAAGCTCTTTCATTTTTAGCATCATTCTGTCGACCGTCATCACTGATTTTATCTACGAACCGGCATACAACTGAGGGGCGGTTGCACGAAACAATCTCAATAACGTCGCGTTGAAACAAACTTGATTGAATTGACACGTATTTGAGCGGTTTGTCGTTGTACTTGTCGCTGTGTCCGGGTTTCTTTGTAACCCAGCAGCAGACTCCCTCTAACATATCAGTTCGTTATAATAATGACATATAAAAGCGTTTCTCTGGCGACAGGCATATGAGGCCCCAGTCACATAGCAGCCCGGGAGCAACACGATTCAACACGACTCTTTGCTGGCCAGCAGGTAACTCTAAACCGAACAAATAGTCGTGTTCAATCATGTTGCTTCCAGACTTTTGTGTGACTGGGGCTTAAGCTAATAATGTCTCTGAAAATCAGGTCACATCATCGACTATGTGTTCATGCAAGTTGCAGTGCTCTGTTTACCCGAGTGCTGCGAAAGATCATTTTGAATTTGACGAAGCTGACGCATGGACTTGAATCTAGTTGGCATTTTCAAGCGAATTGGGAGTGATTTGGATACTCGTATACATTATCTAATATGATGGAAAAAGGTATTCAGAATGATACATTTTTCCAGCGACATGGGAACTGGACGCGGAACAACTTAAGTCATTTTGGAATGACTGACCTTTTAGACGCAAGAGACGAAAACGTTTTCCTGCGTAATACCGTCGTTAGTTTAACGTTCAACGCAATACTGATTATTTTGGGATTGCCCTGCAATGCCGTCATCATTTGGGTCTACGCGTGTAAGAAGGCAAAAACGAGCACGGATATCCTCATCATTGCCCAGGCAATCGTCGACTTCATCGCATGTTTTGTCACCCCTGCCTATATCGTCAAAGATGGTTTTGCTCCATTGATTACGACAGGGTTGTGTCGTTTCTCAGCAATAGCCGATCAGGCGACTGCATTTACATCACTTTCCCTGACCACTGCGATCAGTATCGATCGATACCTTGTCGTCTGCCGTCCAAGGCGACGTCGAATGACGGTTCGTGTGTCGATTTTGCTAGTCATATTCCTAGTCGTCGTCAACATCGCAATCAACATCCCATTTGCTTTGTCAAGAGGGGTCCGATATTTTGAACTTGTGGGCAAAAATTCGTGCGACACTTCTAGTTTCCAGCTCCTTGCGTATGAAAGGGTATATTCGAGGGTATATTTCGCTCTGTTCTTAATATCGTTCTTGATTGTTACTGTTCTCTATGCGGTCATATACTGCTTTTTACAATCAAGAGCAAAGATTCACGCCCAGCTTGTAGGAGGTGGGGTACCTGCACCGACCAATAATTTGAAGAACCCAAACAACGCTTCGCCAGATGGAAGCTTGAAAGCAAGCGATTGTAATGCGCCCAGTACCAACATGTCAGCAGCTGGAGACTTTGAAACCGCCCAAGCAGCTAAAATATTATCGCATGGAGCGACTAATGAAGATCAACATGGTTACGGCGTTCCGTCGTCATCGACTTCGGGCATGCTTACGGAGTCACATTCCATATCGATGATCAGTTACCCGCCAGGCGGACAAGCGCAAAAACTTTCGGCACAACCAAACTCCATAGAACCCAATAATTTGCCGTCAACACCGAACGATCTTTTCAAACGTCGTACAAAACGACCAAAAGCAGTAAAGAAAAACCCTCAAGCTGATTACGGAAAGAAGACAACGCGTATGCTTCTAATCATTACTGTCATATTCTTTATCACGTGGTCACCGAAGATCATCATCCCCCTCACCCCACGATCGGTTATCATTAAGCTTCTAAGGCCGTGGGGAACAGATAGGGCTATTACACTCTTAGATATGTTGCGCAGCCTCAGGCTTACGAACCATATCATCAATTTCTTTGTATATTATCTGGTTAATAGCCGTTTCAGGACAGATGTCAGGGAAATGTTCACGAGATGTCCTAAAACATGCTGTAGATATCGCATGTGATTTCTAATATCAGCGTTGTTTCAGTGGCGGATTGGGCTGACACCGTGTATTGACGTGAGGCTTTTAACATAAAACAGATTGCGATCAATTGCAAATCCTTGGTACATGGTTTCCCGTAGACTTAGGATATGTATAACTCATATGATCGATTGGAAAGCTTTATATGACTGGGCCCTGGCCGTACTGGTTTGACCATGGACGAAAGGCATAGAAAGGCAACAGGATTGAAAAATAATGATAATGATAATTATGCGTTTTCATATTAGCGCCTAACCATAACTGTATCAGTCGTCCCTAAACGCTCTACAATGTATCATAATTACCCTGTCTTGAGCAGTGCAGCTGGAAGTAGCATTTCAAGGGGGAAAATCCCGCCAGGTACCCATGCACCTTATCTTGGTCGAGTGCAGCACAATGTGGATGAATTTTATTGCTGAAGGAAATTAACATCATTGCTGGGATTCGAACCTACGACCCTCTAGTTCAAAAGCAGGAGTCAGAACCGCTTCATCAGGTGAATAACAACTCATGAACTGAACTTCTTTTAAAAAAAAAGAAAAAAAAGCAGAAACCCCGTGTTGATTTTCTAATGAGATCATGAACCAAATAGATGGTAACCATGGTAACATAGTCTGCAAAATGCAGAATACTCTGGAAGGGAATTCTGGGGCCTGTAACATAAAGTAAGCTTGCAATCACTCGCAAACTTTTGTACATGATTTCCAATAGACGTGCGATTGATATCAATCGTACGATCGATTGGAAAGCTTTATGTTACGGGGCCTCTGGTGTATAAGTTTTGCATTGACGAAATAAATGGCGGATACCATTGTCGGTGCACAAATGGCGACTGAGCAACTGATCTCTTTCTCCAGAATTACGGTTGGCCCTTCTACACCGTTCATCCAAACAGCTTTCCAAGACCAAGGCAGACGTGTGTTTGTACGGCACAAGCACTAAGCAAAAAAAAAACTCATGAAATCATGAAAAATGTCAGAAAATACCAAGTTTTTTACATACTTTTATAATGAAATGCTGGTCATACGACGGAAATAGTGACCTATGATATCGCTTGCAATATAGGGTTACCGCAGGCATGATTATAAAGGCGTGTGTTTATTTCCTAAGAATATAACACACCATTTAGATTTACGGCGTCAATCCACTTTAAAGGAATCTGGTTTAATGGCAGGTCTGAACGGGACAAATAGTCACGAAAGTTGACTTACAAACTGATTTGGAAATCTTCGAGAGGGGTAGATTTTCGTAATCGCGGTCACATAGGACCCCGGAAGCAACACGATTCAACACGACTCTTTGTTCATTCACAGTTAATTGCCTCAGAACAAAGAGTCGTGTTGAGTTGTGTTGCTTCCGGGGCCCTATGTGACCGGGGCTTTACCAGGAACCAATTCAGCCGGTACATTGAACGCTCGAGACTTTTAAAGGCCGTACGTTGTAAATCTCATCCTGAATATGTTAATCATCTTGCTGTTTCCACTGTGCTGTGCCCTCGTATGCAGGGACAATAAGATCACGCAGGTGTTTGTACATCGTAATAGCAACAGAGCCACTTTGCGTGAAATGGACTTGAAATCCAGTTAACAGGTTTATAATCTGAACGGGGACACAACTGGCTTTCCGAACCGGCTTTCGAAACTAGTTTAGTGGAAATCACTTCCAAAACTAGGTTTGAACGGGGTCCTAAGGTAATGAAGGTGGAAAAGGAAAGTTGAGATTGACAGCGTATTCAAACAACGAAGATGTAAACTAGAGTTCTATATAATATATTATTATCTATATGAGAGTTTTAAGCCATACAATATTAAGCCATATTGTACGGCTTCAATTTAAAGCTTGAGCAAAGCAGTGACAAGCCATCTGGTATATGTAAAGATAATAATAATTATATTGGATGGCTTCATTTCATGAAATACCGGGAATATTGCACTCGTTAGGGCCAATATTGCACTCATCTACGATTCGTGCAATATTGCCCTAACTCGTGCAATATTCCCTGGTATTCCATTTATTGCCATCCAATATTATATAAATAACAAATAGAACACAACTTTTTAATAAGAACATGTTCCGAGGTGGCATCACTTCATCTTCAGCTTAAATAATACTTACAAGTTATGGTTTATATAGTATTATTTAAGCTGAAGTATTATTTAAGCTGAAGATGAAATGATGCCGCTTCGGAACACGTTCTTATTAAAGAGTTGTGTTCTCTTTGTTATAATGTTATTTAAATTTATATCGTGTCGTTCTTTCGGAAGTAGAATTCTAAAGTTGTTTTAGAAACAGTATATCGTTACAATAGAAAATAAATGTGTTTGAGCGAATGCTTACAATGATTTTCGTAACGGGAAATTGCGCACCTGTACAATTTCTGCTCAACTCGGTCAAAGACTGGTCTTAACTCAATGAGTCGGGTTGTTATTGTAGCATTTTATTCATTGGTCATGTCTATTGAATGAATTTTACATCCTTTCAAGCAGTGTGTTATGGATGCATAGCTCTATTATGTACACATAAGAAAATTCCTCTTATTATGCTGAATAATGTTGAACAGAATACACCGTATCAATCGGGGAAATACTTTCTTTTGGGTGTATATGACAATTTCAAAGGCCTCAGTGCAAGTTGTTTGGTTCGTCCATATTTTTTTTTCATTCTTGCACGAAATGTTTTCCCTTTTTTTACGTCACAATACCAATGACTTTTCGCACTCCGTTCGCATTTTTTTTCGCACTCCGTTCCGGGCTTGATACTAGAGACCTTTAGCATGTACAAGACGGTATCGCTGATCACAACGTTAGCTCTAAGGTCCGTTCCAGAAGGGTGCACCAACACAACACTACTTCTTGAATGGACCTTAGAGCTAACGTTGTGATCGGCACTACCGTCTTGTACATGCTAAAGGTCCCTAATGCCTTCGTGATTCTCCTTTAACGATTTTCGATAACTTCTGCAATCACGTCTGAACATGAATAGTACTAGGCTTTCGATTTCCGAACAACGCGAATGTAACAGCCAAATTCGAACAACTATGACATTTCTTTTTCTGACATCTCACCGTTCTCGATCGCATGCTCGTAATTGTCATTTCACATTCCTGCTGAATCAGTTCACTGAATGAACGTTGATTACGCAATAACTAGGCGATCGCTGATTGGCGATCTCGCGTTGTAGGTCGAGACACAACGCGAGATCGTCAAACAACGGTTTCGGATTTAAGGACAACGGAAGGAACACCGTTTTGCACGCGAAATTTTGCGCACGAACTTGAACATTACGTTCTACGTTGCAGAACCAATTTGCGAAAGCATGCTTGCAAGAGAAAAAGAGTTGGTGCATCATGAAGACAAATTGAGGGGAGGAAAGTGAGGGGTGGAAAGTGAGAGACATGGAAAGAGAGAGAGAGAGAGAGAGAGAGGGTCTCAGTTGGATTGACAGTTACTTAATTACATTTCGTGTAATATCAAAACATGATTTCACGCAATAATCTTTGGTACTCAATAGCGACTCCTTCACATATTTGTGTCCGTAGCTTATGTCTTCCCATTGGTCATGAAACGGGAAAAGCAAAAGGTGTCTATTTACACTTAGATATTGGGGTGCTACTATTGGCCAGTGTGGTCGCAACTTCTAAGGGTGCAAAGTTGCACTCTAATTTCTTAGTAGGGATCTTTAGCATAGAAAACGGGAGTGCCGATCACAACGTTAGCTCTAAGGTCCGTTCCAGAAGGGTGCACCAACACAACGCTACTTCTTGAATGGACCTTAGAGCTAACGCTGTGATCGGCACTCCCGTCTTGTTGGCTAAAAGTCCCTACTGTGTATGGAGAGACGTAAAATTAGCATTGATGTTTGAAAACCACAGTGGACAGGAGAAAAAAGAGTGGCAAAGTTATGCAATTAATGACTCGTAGAACAGAGTACGTATCAAAATATTCGTAAGACACATAATGTTTGCTCGTGTCATACGAACTTCTATTATCACCGAGATTACAAGCGAGATTTAAATTAAGGACAACGATGACTGGCAGAAAAATAAATTGCTTTTCTTCCATTGTGTCAACCTTGCATTTGATAGCTACCTCCCTCCTTTTTAGTCATCATAATGATTTAATGATTTAATGATCAAATGGATATATCCGCTTTCGAGTCACTTTAGCCGATGGTATTATAGTCAACACTAATTAAGTCATCACAAAATCCCGCATAAAGTGCACCAGGGCCCTGTATCATAAAGCTTTCCAATCCATCGTACGATCGCTATCAATCGTAAGTCTATGGGGAAAACCATGTGCTAAAGATTTGCAATTGATCGTAATCTGTCTAGTGTGACATGCCCCGACACGTCTCAATTATGGAGACAAATTTGCAAAGCGCTTATTGACATCCAACCCTGAGGCATTGACGATCATCTGCGAGCAGAATACGAACAATGGTAACTACCTAACTACAGTGGGTAGATCTGAGTTTGAGTACGTTTCTTTAGCTAACATATTGCTTTACGGTTCAAGTTTTGACACTGGTTGTAGAAATTACATTTTAATTTCAAAATATTTCACTTTTGAGTAACCAGCTCGTTAGAGGACAAACACGTATATCCATAATTGCCTTGAAGATCATAAAACACCCGGTTCAGACCTATTTTCAAAGTGGTCTCCACTAAACTAGTTTTGTAAGCCGCTTCGGAAGACCAGTTGTGTTTCCGTTCAGATTGGAGACCCGCTAACTGGATTTCAAGTTCGCTTCAAGTCCACTTCACGCAAACTGGTTGTATTGTTAAGACAATGGACAAACAGTTGGGTTCATATACCTCCCGCGCCCCCTTTCGGCGTGTAGATTGGTGTGTACATTTCTTTGTTTTCGTATTGTCTCTGCATACCGCGGGCACAGCACAGCGGAATGCTTGACATATTTAGGATATTTAGGATATATTTAGGATATATTTACAACCGAAGGCCGCTCTACTAATCTCGAGCGTTCAAACTACCGACTGAACTAGCAGTGTTTCATCAAATCGTTCTTAAAGTTACGCATGACTTCGGGAAAGACTGGAATACGTTGAGGAGTGCAATACGCGTAATATTCTCGATCATTCAGCACAAGAACTGATTACGAGTCGTGCGTAAAGTCGTTCTTAAAGTCTTTTTGTAATTTGGTGAAACGCAGTCCTGGTCATGACATCTACTTCGTAAAGTGAATTTACAAACCAGTTTGGAAGTTTAACTTCACGACCACTTGCCCCGTTCGTACCTGCAGTTAAACTAGTTTCTGTTAAACAGGCGCCCGTTAAAGTGGTTAAATGCCGTATATCTAAACAGGGGCTATATTCAACATTCATTTACGTTCATTACAGTGGCCCGATCGTGTTAATATAACTTTCGGGTTCCAGTTTGCGCACTCGTTAGAGAAATTACAATTTTATCTCAATATATTTCACTTTTATGCGTTAATGGGCAAACATTTATAAATTGCCTTGACGATTTATACATTGTTATCTGTAGCCCGATCGTGTTCTTCAGTATGTGAGTAAGTGGTTGATTAAGTTTCGTTGGCAAACATTGCTTTCATATCCCAGTTTTGACACTCTTTGGTGAAAATGACAATTTGATATCAAAACGACTCACTTTTGAGTATCAAACGCGGTAATTGGCGTTCACCCATAATTGCCATGACGATCAACGACAATCAATATTTATACAGTATGATTACAGGGGCATGATCGTGATACCTGATTTGTGCGTAATTAAGTTTATTCGGCTCGCATATTACGTTCACGTTTCATGATTGAAGTTCCTTGAGGGGTTTCGAATTTGATTTCGAAAGAACTCGCTTGTGAGTGGCGTTCGTTTACGGAATAACATGGATCCCAACGTATTAACCCTAACAATTCAAAACATGACATTAAAAAATGCGTGCCCCATTGGAAATTCAGACATTGGTGACACAACGGAGAATACCGTTGGAGATAACACTGTCGTAAATTTGACTTTCTACTTAATGGTGATTGTTTTAGGCCTACCGGGTAACGCCGTGATCGTCAAAGCTTACACGTGGAAAAAACGGAAATCGAGCACGGATGCCCTCATCATTGCTCAGGCGGTTATCGACTTCATGGCCTGCTTGGTCGCAAGCATCAGCCTCGTAAAGTCAGGTTTCCCGTCGTTGCTTACGACAACCCTCTGCCGGATGGCGATCCTTGCGGAGGAGATAACCGCCTTTGAATCGCTCTTCATGACGTCAGCAATAACTTTGGATCGCTACCTGGTCGTATGTCGTCCATTGCGACGTCGATTGACGGTTCGGCGCTCTGTTCTGATCATCATTCTCAGTTTGGTTGTCAACATTGCAATCAACGCTCCAGTCGCCGTCGCATACGATGTCCATTTTGCTATATCCTTGAATAAAATGATTTGCACCATTGTGAATCCGAAGCCGGCTCTACTTACCTACATAAGGGTGTTTGCGCTTGTGTTTCTTGTCACATTCATACTATCCTTCGTCATCACCACTGCTCTGTATGCGTATATCTACTCTTTCTTGAGGAAAAGGGCGAAAATTCACGCGGAACTTACGAAAAATGAGGTGCCTCTTGCGACCGTCAGTTCGAAGAACGAGTCCGTAGACCAACCAGAATGTAGTATGACAACGCAGAACATCGCCGCGAATGGCACCAACAGGAAAGGTGCCGGAACTGTCGCGACTAATGACACCCAGGGACCAGCTAGACGTACGTCGCACTCGCCTATTGCGGACATCATGCATAATGAAAGCTTATCGGCTCGCTCGTCAAACTCAAATCCGTTTACCAGTTCAAATATCCAAGCAACTGAACCATCCCCTACAGATGCATCAGCTCAAATACATACATCAAAGGCTCGATCTCAGTCGAAATCATCAGCAGCAGGAAAATCGCTCTTTAACCGTCGTAGTACTAACCGACGGAAGGAGTTAAAGAAGGTGGACGTGGACTACGGCAGGAAAACAACCCGTATGCTTCTGATCATCACCGTTTTCTTCTTCGCTACGTGGAGCCCGAAGATCGTCTACCTTCTCATCCCTCGTTCAACTCGTTGCAGGCTTAGTCGCACATGGTCTACCACGAGGAACGTCGCAATGATCGATATTCTGTTCAGCGTCAGACTGTTGAACCACATCGCCAACTTTTTCGTCTATTATTTTGTTAGCAATGCTTTCCGAAGAGACGTAAAGGACTCCTTTCGATGCAAAAAGTATAATTAATTATGTTCCACATAATTGATGTTCATTGTAATCGCAGTTAAAAATATAAAAACATAATTTCTGACATAATTCTGCAATGACTCCTTTTAAAAGATCAGAAAATAGATCTTATTAGCTGGATCGCTCCACAGACCAAAAGAGATAAAGGGAATAGTAGTGCGTTTATACAGTATATATATCATAATTTATACTACCGTACTTATCTATTTATTGATTTACAATTATTATTCAGGATGCCCAATGAGCGATCTTTGCTCTCCTTTCGGGTCTTGGGCATAAAAAGCAGAAATGCATATTTACAAAGAATATTGAAGTGTAAATATAAATGACAACATGAAATTACAAATACAAAGGTAATCGCAAATTACAATACAAAATCAATTTCCAAATTCACATCCGCTAGGTCCATTCAAGTGCCCTTTACAGACCAGGGTAAGAAGGTTACCATTTGGCGGGGAGCCTTAGACCCCGTTCTCATCTAATTTATCCTCAAATAATTTCTAATATCGGATCGGGATACCAGTTTCCATGGTTTATGATTGTTAAATCTCCAGCGTTAAAATGATTTAACGGAAACCAATTTAACAGAAACTAGTGTATCGATAAAA